>CM054179.1:122408177-122513177 GCA_028829895.1 Sinotaia quadrata
CACATCCTTTTGACATTATGTTATAAAACAACGCTTGGTATCACGGATAGTAAGAACAGCGATTGGTATCACGGATAGTAATAAAAGCGATTGGTATCACGGACATTGATAACAGCGATTGGTATCACGGACATTAATAACAGCGATTGGTATCACGGACATTAATAACAGCGATTGGTATCACGGACATTAATAACAGCGATTGGTATCACGGACATTAATAACAGCGATTGGTATCACGGACATTAATAACAGCGATTGGTATCACGGACATTAATAACAGCGATTGGTATCACGGACATTAATAAAGGCGTTAGGTATCACTGACATTGATAACAGCGATTGGTATCACGGACAGCAAACTTGAATATTTTTTCCCAAGGAAATTAGAGGCGATGCAAGCACATCCATACGAAAAAAGGGAAGTAATAAATGCACATTATTGCACTTTCCCTATTACCTAAAGTCGGTGGACTATGCAGACATTGAGAGCCGCTGTCCTTAGCTCGATGATATTTGCTTTCTTTTTATTTTATTTATATTTTTTAATCAGTCAGTGATCACCAAATTTGTTATATGGATAAAACTCAAGGATGTCAGAGAATAGCTTACAATAGAAAATGTATTTCGATGTTAATTATATGCTCTTTCCTCATCTTTAAAATTACTACATGGACGCTTTTGTATTTGTTAAACTCATTTATAGATTAACTGAGAATATAAATCATTACAACTGTAAAAGATAACGTTTGAACTAAGGGTACATAGAAATGTCTCACAATAAATAGATAGAAAGATGGATAGAGAGATAGATAGATGGATAGATAAATAGATAGATAGATAAATAGATAGATAGATAGAAAGATGGATAGAGAGATAGATAGATAGATAGATAGATAGAGACACGTGAATAAACAGATAAATTGATAAGCAGCTAGAGATCTAGGATTATATATAGATAGACTGATTTATTGATTGATTGGATGGTTGGTTGATTGGTTGATATGTCTGCACCTTTAAATCGAATAATAAAAGTCAGCCATATTGCCATGATATAGTTTCTTGCACTATAATTCACAATGACATAACTGGATGATAAACACGTGACTAATTTTTCTGCTGACGCACGCTCAGTCATGTACACCCCGCTTACAAAAAAAATTAAAAAAATAGCGCACATAACCAATACACGCTATTTTGCTCCACACATTTTCTCTGTTTTACTTTGTGTTTCATTATACATCTACCCGTGGAGAGACGCGAAACAATTACTAAGTAATGAGAGTCGCAAGTGCCGGTCTAGCTCAGCGGAATTAGTTATAAGTAAATGTTTTAGTTTGACTTAACGCCATGCTGTTATCCCTTCCTCCTTACGTCCGATTAACGTTAACTAGCAGTTGGCTAACAAATAGGGGAGTGATAACATTTCATGTACGGAAAATCGAAATGTATTGGCCAAATGGCCTAGTGAACAAATCCACAACAGAGCATGAATTGTGTCATTGCCGACTGTTTTATAACTCTGTGTTAGAGTGCCCTTTGTGATCGAGCAATGCATGACGGGCAATATTAGGGGGAATTTAATGTGCACGTGGAAAACAAGCTATTGTTAAATGTGAACAGGCGTCAGAGCATTAATGCTGTATAATTCTAAAATTGACAGGTTTTTGCGTTCCTTTTTTTTTTTTTTTACCATTCATAGAAATAAAACCTGGCAACGCATAAATACAAGACAAACTTATTCGTAGGTTTTGTCAAAGTCCAAAATTATGCCACATTTCATTTATGTAACTCAAAGACAGATATTTGATCAATAAATACCATTTTTTTTAACTTTTCAATTAAGTCCTGACAAGCAGAAAATAATTTGGACTTTTGAATTAATGTAAATGAGAGCAGTCTTTTCGTGAATTTAAAAAAAAAAGGTTTTCCCTTTAATCGACATGTACGCAGTCTTGTGCTATAGAGAACAAAACATCTTATAACATGAATACAGATATGTGTCTAGAAAGTTGACATTCATACCCAAGAATCAATGCTACTTGAAATACAGCTGCACCTCTGTTCGTGAAATAATGTTTCTGAAAATTTAAAATATACGTCACTTTAACATAATATTATAGAGTGGAATGTTGTCATAGATACCACAGTGCGGTAAAAAAATTAAAATCAGGGCGCACCTATCGATCTCCGCAAATCCTTTCTCTAATCTCACAAGCTCTTCTCGTGCTAAAGATAGGTGTACACAATACCCGCACACCTAACCACAGACAACACTTGTATGTATGTCCACACAATTAAATGTAAGAATTTCAGCCACTTACACATGTGCACATACAGCAATATACACAACCACACATATGTACGCACGAGCACGCCCTCCCCTTACACACACACACACGCACGCACACTCACACACACTTGCGCACTCTCAAACCAGCCATTGCAGGCGATGAAAGGAAGACTTCATAGGACGACTGTAATTGCTAAGACTTGGCGAGATCGCAAATTACCAAGGCTCCAACGTGCTGCAACATTCTTTAAATATCTGGTGCTCCTGGAAACTGGCCTACGATTACATGCTTTTGCACACGCTTCTTGTGTCCTGCAACATCAACAACTGCGACATGCCCCTCGTGTCAGGCTCTGTTGCTGACACTGACTTATTATAATCGAAACGAATACTTACAAAAGTGCTGCATATCGTAATGCCGTGTGTATTATTATAATAATTTTGACAATCTCCTGCGCAAACATTGAGACGAATTATTTAGAGATAAGAAACAACCTGTAATATATAAATATCAATGTATGATTTTGTGCTATAAAATGAATAAAAATAATTGCCAAGAAAACTTTGCTTATCACGGCTTGTGAAACGTAGAACAGGAAATACTTGAATTAATGTTTGGAGGTATTACAGAGAGAATAAAAAGTGATAACACTGTAAACATTTATGTTACTTTTTAAAGAGGTTACACTATGCCGACATATTGTAGGATTGCTGAATAATTCTCAAATGCTCTCTTTATCGAAGACTTTTAAGTGTACTGCCAAATGTCCTATTGTTAAACCATTTTAGCCTACCACACGAATGTCCTGTTGTTAAGCTCTCTTAGCCTAACGTTGAAATGCCCCGTTTCATAAGGCCTTCCTAGCCTATTATTCAAATATTCCTTTCCATAAGGCCTTCCTCGCCTATTATTCAAATATTATCTTTCATAAGGCCTTCCTAGCCTACTATTCACATATTCCTTTTCATAAGGCCTTCCCAGCCTATTATGCTTTTATTAATCGTAACTCTGGTTAGAGTCTGTACCTCAGGCAAACAAACATTTGTAGAATATTGACTATCTAGATTAGAGTATCAGATGTCGGATATTTAAATACGCGAACTGTTTACTAAACTTATTTTGTATTTGTTGTGATAGATATTATTTTATAATAAATCTTTATTTTATGTTATACATTTCTTACGCGTGCATTGACGCATGATTGGAGTAGTTAAGTTAGTGGGTGGATGGAGGTTCGGGAGTATATTATTGAATGAAAGTTAATCAATATTGTTATTTTTAGATTTCTCCTTAAGAAAAAAATTCCACCAGCGGATAGAAGTTATGTACCGCTGTTGTGTAAGCTTATAATGATATGTGAGTGGGAAATTAAGGTTAGGAAACGAATCCTAAATTTAATCACTGATCATCGATTATGGTTATTAATGATAAACCAATTCATAATTAATAACGCATAATTAGGATTAACACAACAGATGAGTCACAACGTTCAAATGTCCCATTCTTCATATACAATTACATGCTACCTTTACAATTCATCATTCAATCTAAATTATTATTTCTAATGATATTGCATTTCACACACACGCTGTGATTCTGGAATAGATTCTATTCTGCACTTTTTTTTGAGTTGCATTAACCAGTGATAAGGCAAAATCTTGAAGGTGAACGTAAATACGCTCATCATTTCTTTCGAGTGAGAGAATTATTGTGTGTGTGCAAGAGAATATGTGCATGTGTGTGAAAGTAAATGTGTGTGTGTGTGTGTGTGTGTGAAAGGGAATGTGTGTGTGTGTGTGTGTGTGTGTGTGTGAGAGAGAGAGAGAGAGAGAGAGAGAGAGAGAGAAAAAATATACGTGTTTGTGAAAAAGAAGCAGTGTGTGTGAAAGAGAATGTGTATGTGAAAGAGAATGTGTATGTAAAAGATAATGCGTGTGTGTGAAAGATAATGTGTGTGTGTGTGTGAAGAAGAATATAATTATGTGAGTGAGAGACGATGTGCGCTGATGAGAATGATTGTTATGCACATGAGGAATAATGTGCGTTAGTGAGGGAGAACATATTTGTGAGGTAGAATGTGCTTGAATGAGAGAATATGTTTGCGATTGAGAATATATTTGTGAGAGACAATGTGCTTGAATGAAGGAGAATGCTTGTGAGAGAGAATATGCTTGAATGTAGGAGAATCTGTGAGTGAGATACGTGTGTAAAAGAATGTGTTTGAGTGAGAGTGTGTACGAGTGACATGAATGTGGGTGAGACAGAATGTGTGAGTGAGTGAGAAAATTTGCGAGTCAGAGAGAAAGTGTGAATGTGTTCATTCGTGTATTCGTTTTTACCGCTGTCGGTGTTATTTTATATCGTGTTCGTTCAGTTTGTGACTTAGTGTACTTTTGTTTGTCAACAGTATATTTGATTTTACATATTGGCCTCTGTTGCAGGTCTGTTTTAATACATTTCTCTAACAATCTAGCACACTAATCAGAGAATTTAAACTAATTTCTCTACAGTGATTAAATACAAGTTTTAACCAAAGTTTATCTATCGTTAGACATTTAACGGTTTTAATTACTTCTATGCATTGAAATAATGCGTTTTTTCAGTTTGATCATTAAAAAGGATTTCTTTTGCAATAGTTACAATAATACCAAAGAAACATAACTTACGAGAGGCCTGTTACGAATTCAAAATAATAAGAATATAAACAATGCGTACTCTAACTAAATGCGTGTATGATATGTGTTCGATTGGAAATATGTATACTTTCCATTATACAATGTAACGCAAACTGAAGATTTTCCTTATTTCAAAACTCCACCCCATTAAGATCGAATGTTGTAATAATTATATATTTCAAATGCGGTATCAAGCTATTTACATATATATATATATATATAAGGCTCAAGAACTGAAATGTGCAAACTAGAAAAAAATCAGGCTGGATTTTGAGACCGGTTAGTTGGTTAGAAAGATAAGCTGGAATAAATTCAGACCCTGTCGAATTTTTTTTTTAAAAGCGTACGCATGATTCGGCTGAATGTGAGCGAATGTGCTTTTATTTTTTTATTTCTTTTTTCTTCTTTCCACTAGTCTAGACTTGCCTCTTTGTCTTTCTATATTTTCTTGCAGTCTATGTGGTGAGGACGCCCACTCTTAACATCTTTGTCGGGTTTCTTCAAGATCCGAAAGTTGAGTGGCTCTTCAATCAACTGACCGACACCGAGTAAAAGATATCCGTCACATAAGACACAGTGCACTGTGCTATCGATATAGTGAATGAGTTAAAGAAGGACAAGAGGGTGCGACAAGCAGACATCTTCTGAAATAAGCTGTCTAGACGAATATATAGACCTGATTTTAAAACTAAGCCGGCTGTGCGTTCGGTTGTGGGCGTGAATATGGTTAGTGCACGTGCTCGAGAGAGTATTTGTGTGCGTGTAAGGATGTGTTTGTAATCGCATTCGTACTTCAATGAAAATTATCATAAATAATCAAGAACAGCAAAATCAGCCGACACAAACACACACTTCGATGAAATGCATTACTAAGTGTCCTGTCGAATACCAATAACTGCGTATTATTGCATGTTGTAAATATTCGTTTATAGGTTTACATGTAAATATATGACGACGCTATTACTAAAAATAAATATTCCTATGTGGGCTTGCCTGTAAATCTATAATAATGCTCTGTAACAAAAAATAAATAGTCCTGTGTGGGCTTGCCTGTAAATCTATAATAATGCTCTGTAACAAAAAATAAATATTCCTGTGTGGGCTTGCCTGTAAATCTATAATGATGTTCTATAACAAAATTATGTTATCAAGTGCATTTTCCCCTTGCTTCCAAATGAAGTGGGTGAAGTTAGGAAAACTATAGCGACTGCCGATTGTCATTTGTGCTCTAACACCAACTATCTTAGTTTAATAGTTAGGATTGTAGGTCTACCTATGTTCGATTCCCGAGTATGACATGTCATACCATGAGTGAATGGGTAGGTTGTAATAACGACGGTTTAAGTAGTAAATAACATTCCCTTAGTCGACTGAGTGTGAGAGAAAAATATCTCAGAAGATGCTGATACTGCAATACCGAAATAACATAGCTAAGAGCTAGTTAAATTAAATGTTCCTGGATATTACATGATTTCACTTCACTAATCCAGTTATCTTACTAAGGAAAGGAAAACCCACAATATAATTGAAAATGTATTATGGGGTTCTTTAATGATTGTCACTTAAATATTACTTTCACGCGAAACAATAGGAGAAATAAAACAAAACAGTTTTAGTGTTCCGAAGAAACGCGGTCCCTCGAGATGTTTGTGTGGAAAGATGCAACACAACACGAGAGATTGCGTGAGACAGTGGAAAGAACTACATGACTCCGATAAATACGCCAATGTCGGTGAGTTTGAATTTTGCTTGTGTTGCTTCGCAACAATGGCGTTCAGGCACTGGCCTAGGCAAGGCGCAACGTCTATTGTTTCGTTCTGAAAAGTTCGGCCTCATCGCGAAGACTCTTAACCAATCAGCGCCCGAATCTGGCGGCCATGCAGAAAGCGTTTGTATCATCATGAGAGTACTTGTGTACATTCACGTGACGTATTTTTATAACCAGAAAACAATAGTCTACATAAAAGTCTCAACAGGCAGAAACTAGTAGCCGAAACCCTAGATCACGTCCCACTATACTACTTAGATTAACATACCCCGCCATAAACATATACGTATACACTCTCATATATACGCAGATGCACACATATCTAAGCACATGCACATACACATACACAAACAAACACACATACACACACATATACAGTTGCACACATATCTAAGCACACGCACCCACATCTGCCTCACTATATTGTCTTATAGTTCAAAAACCAGTATTCAGTAAGTTGTGTGTACTAAGTAAAAACAGGCAATTTAAAAAAAATAGCGTTTATTACTCTTATATTAATTCTTGTTGCACGAAAAGTTAATGGATGTTTCTTTCAAATGGTGGCCGCTCCGGGATATAAATAAATATATTGATACAATAAAGTGTGTGTATATCTGTGTGTGTGCATGTGCGTGTGTGTGTGTACTTGTGTGTGTGTGTGTGTGTGTGTGTGTGTGTGTGTGTGTGCATGTGTGCGCGCGTGACGCGTGTGTGTGAATAAATATAAAAGATGATATACGATAAACTGGATTTTATATGGTGACGAGACAGCCCAAACTAGTTCCACACACACACATACATTTTAAACATGTATTTTTGTAGTTATGTACAACTCTAAACATGTATATTTGTTGTTCTGTACAACTCTACACATGTATATTTGTTCTTTTTTACAATTCTAAACATGTATATTTGTTGTTCTGTACAACTTTAAACATGTATGTTTGTAATTCTGTACAATTCTAAACATATATTTTAGTAATTTTGTGCAAGTCTTTACATGTAACACCATTCCAAACACCATCGATCTCTGTAACTCCATTCTTTATTTTTGTACAATTTTAAATATAGTTAATTATAAATATATATCATTCCAATATGAACCATTCGAAATACGAAATATTTTATTTTCTCCGCTGCGTCGAGGGTGACCATTTCCTTGGGAACTTTTCTGCGCTAAACTTTCCGTCTGATTTGTGCCACGTTCACGAAGTTTGTATGCATCCTGACTTTATTAGGGCGTCTGCGAAAGACCATGACTATCAACAGGCGTTTGATTAAACTGTGTTTTATCGATCTTGCATCGTGACTGGCCTTGAGCATGACGGGTTCTGGCCCTTCATTTGTTTGGCTTCATGCTGTGTTTGAAAGCTTTGTTTACTTCCGCTGTGCAAAATTCCCTTAATGGAGGCTAGACAGTGTAGACACTAGCGTGCAACGCTGATTTAGGACAGCGAATTGAACGCGAAGAAAATGTCGTGACTCAAAGTCATTTTAAGTTTTGTATGTAACAGTAAGCACTCCTTGACCAGGTCTATATGTCCCTCAGCAGTGAGGTGTCACGTGTGACGGAATCAGCACGTCTCCGATTGTCTTTCAGCACAATACTCATCAGGAAAGTTAAAATGGTTGCACGTGCGTGATGTCAACGTTTCCTTTTAATGAAGCTCTTTCAGGACTTATTGTGAATCTATGTAATTAAAAAAAAACAATACATATATTTTTAAGAAAAAAGTGACCATTATATTTATGACGTAAATAGAGAAATATTCTTAAAGAACCATGCTAAATACGGGACAGTGAAAATAACGGAAGAAACAAAATAAAAGTATATTGTACAAATGAAGCGTGAATATAAATATCTGCAATAGTTTGTTCTCTTAGAATACAGATTACTGCATTTCAGAACGACAGTGAGATTCCCTCCAACAGTCATACATATTTTAATATAAGGGCTTGAAGTGAGTGACACATTAAGGTCTGTAGTTCTTCTAAAATACTTATAATTAGTTCATACATTACTGTTAAATACAAACTGTAATACGACGTTTAAAAATACTGTAAGCTAACCAGGGGTTATTATAAAAGTGTAAAATAAAGCTCAAAAGTGCTCTTGGAAGCTGAAGAGTGAATGAACTTATTTCATTTTGTGAAGAGGGTAAGGGGATGAAAGTGGTTCAGTCTGGAACTTATCAGTCAAGCGTGTTGTGGTATGTTGTATATGCACATTTGTCATATAAATTTAAGTTACAATAGAGCAATGTAGAATAAGTCTAGTAAGGTTTAGTAATAGCTACAAACGGGTTTTCTCGTGTTTGTAGTTAGTCAGCAAGCTAGACAAGCTAGACAAGCTAGACAAGCTATCGCGACGTGTGGACTAGAGATCGCAGAGGTCAAACTGCCTGCAGAGGTCAAGGTAATCTCTTCGTGAACAAGTAGTTGGCTACAATACTTTATGGTGCCCTACATTTGCTCACGTCACTTTGCGCCGTAACAAAGTTTTTTAAAATGGGGTCTTCGGCATTTTTCGATTCACGCACCAGTCGAAAGTGAGTGCTTTCACAAAGTGTTACACGTTACAATTACGCATAAACGTCACTTATGCGCTAGCAGGAATCCTAGTAAAGAGGCTCTAGATAGAGCGCTGTTTTGCGTGTAGTACGACGATGAAGTAAGAATGTAGGTGATTCCAAACAGTCAGTTGAATATAATAAGTCTGGTGTCATTTTATGGGTCAACATATGCTGCGAGTTTGGAGAGTTATTGCAGCGAAGTGATGAATGTAATTTGCATTTTTCCACGAGTGGCGCTTTTTTTTTTCTTTTTCACGGTAATTATTTACCTATTATGCGCTGCAATTGGGAATTCAAAATGCAAACAATGGAGTAGCCGTCTTGTATAGAGTACGAGTAGGTAGGTGATTTTGTAAAGTACGGTTTTGTAATTAAGCATGCAGTGCTCTCTGCAGAGTTGACATTGGGCAATTGGTAACTGAATATAATTTGCATTTCTCCTGGAGCAACATCAATTACTTTAAAGCGTCGAAATGCATTTCTGTTGTGTAGGAAAGGTTCGACAAATTTGTAGTCATTATGCTGCCTCTCGGTGTACTGATAAAAACTTGGCATGCGTTGAATGTACATATCATTGCTATTAATGAGAAAAAGACGAGATAAAAATACACGAAGTAATTTTTGTTTGTTGACGTCGACTTTCTTTGATTTACTTGTAATCTTTAATGAAGATAGCAGGGTTAAATGAATGCTTAATAATAATAACTGATATTAGAAATTAATAGTATTAAGTGAAAAGTAGTATTAACCCTTATATTTTAAGCTATATTTTCCTCATAA
Source organism: Sinotaia quadrata (assembly GCA_028829895.1). NCBI lineage: Eukaryota > Metazoa > Mollusca > Gastropoda > Architaenioglossa > Viviparidae > Sinotaia > Sinotaia quadrata. The sequence goes on from CM054179.1 coordinate 122,418,268, forward strand.
CTACTGGTTACGCAAAATTGCTCGGATAAGGCCATTATTTTAATGTTGTGAGTAATTAATAAATGAATCAAAACGAGTTAAATGTACCCTTTACGCAATATTGAATATAAATGTAAATACTTGTAGTTTTATTGTTAAAAGCCATTGAGTCAGAGAAATTTGGTTACCCCTCCCACCAATTGCTAGATATTTATAAATCAGTGTAAAAGATACTTAACCGACGTCGTGGTGACGTTTATGAATAAAGATGACGTTACGGGTTTTTGCTGGTCTCCGGCCATCTCGTGTCCGCGGGTGACAAAGTTTCTGCGCGTGCTGTCTCCCGCAGAGTCATGCCACTCTAAAATTAACTTTTAAATATAGATAAAGAACTATTTCTATTACAGCGTCTTAGCGCAGAGTGACGGTTGTTTGTGGAAAGAAATATACATTTATCTTTATCTTCTGCGCAATTGTCTGCCCTTTTTCAGATGAAGTATTTCATAGTAACGTGCTTCTTTCAACTCTAAAACTTTAATACAAATTGATTAGTTTGACAGCTAAAACTACGTGTTCTCTTAAATACTAATTACATTCTTTTAGAGGTGGATTTAAATGCTCTGTCTCTAAGAGACATCTTTCTTCTTTGAGAAGTTTTACAAACCAGTAATAAGTAGTACTATATATTTTGGTAACATAAATTTATGCAAGGTGCTATATTCTCATTTATGTAAAGTATGAAATTGCAAATTGTCTAAAGAAATAATGAACAATCAATAAAACCACTTCTGTGTACTGCATGACAACATGAGGCACTTTTCTTTACTGTTCGTACAGTCATTTTAACTTTAGCAATGTTTATTTTACAGAACAAAACTATTCGGTATGTTAACCTATGTTTATTGTTACAGTTATGACTTTGGGGATTTCACCTGACTGTGCTTCTTGTTAATGCAGTAATGCAGAATGAAAGTAAACCTCAGTCTTCTCCTGACATGAATTCCAGTCTCACACTTAATCACTCTGAAAGGTCCGTACTAGACCCTAGCTTTGCGTTATCACCTTCTGTCAAATGATATTTACGTCACATCCTCTCCTTAAGCCTTCCACGATAATGAGTTCTAAGTCACACATTTCCATTCACACACAGGATTAGTTGAATGGGTCAGTTGTATTCATACTTTGCCAGCGGCTAAAATGATTTCCAATTTCTTATTGATGATTTCTACGGTCTTATCCTAATTCAGTCTGTCGCCATTAAATATTTCTATTCGCACCTTGACTTGGATAGATACACCTTTTTTGTGTGCATATGGTGTTTTAGCTTTTGTGGCAGTCCATCTTGCATTCTTTAAATTATATATTTTAATATTTATTGAGTGCTTCTGGGCTAAATTATCAACAAATCTCCGAGGAGACTGAAGGTCATTCATCCTTTGGCACATTGCCTACCATCTCCTGCTAAACTATTGCTGTCTTGAAGTTCCTTTTATTGGGAAATATTGCATTTAGCTGCAATAGTCTTTTGAAGGGTGATTATTTAATTAAGCCTGCTTCCAGCAGTAACTAATCCCAGATAAAATGTATTATGACAAAATAATTTTTAATTGTAACATTATGTACTATGTGCTTGTATAGAGTCAAACATGTAATTTTTGTCAGTAGTCCGTAAATTTTTTCGCAGTATAGCAAAGCCTCTGATGCTGATTAAAAATTACTAGTTTGCTCATAAGTCTCATCTCATGCTTTCAAAATGTCTGCATTTGTCCAGGAATGACTAAGTGTGAATGGGGGCGATTATATCTACCATCTGGTGTGCAACCAATCACGTCGGATGCGCCAACAATCACATCTTGACTGCGATGAACCACGTCGTGTGTACAACCAGTCACGTATTGTGTGCATCCAATCACGTCAGCATCAACTGTAGTATTATCAGCATACGACACCCCAAAATAGCCGTTCTATTATTTTTCAAGTCAGCATTGCTGGGATGAAGTATGAATGTGTGAAAGTATTAACTACTACTACTACTACTACTACTACTACTACTTTACTACTACTACTACTATAGAATCAAGATAATATTATTATAACTGATAGGAGTATCACGAACTGTAAGCTGAGAGGTGCAAATTATTGTAGGTGTGGAGATAATAATTTTCTAGTAATTAAAGGGACACTATCCTAACAATATTAAAATGCCTGTTACAGGCAGCACACAAACAGCGTTCAAACTCGGTTACACGCGTGAAGGATTAGAAAAGGAATGCGGGCAACTAACGAGTTGTGTGCGTACCAAGAAAAAATATATGCTAGAATCGGAGACCAAAGATATCAGTGCATTACTGAAAAGGATATTTTATTGTCATCTCGTACATAAAGTTCAAAGTTAAATGGGCCACGTAAGTGTTGTTGTTAGTGGTGGTGGTGAGAGTTGAAATTCTCTAGCCATAATTGTCAGGAAGTATTTGCAGATAAGTTTATGACTGCTCATAAAATCATGCAAAAGTTCACTGACAAAAAGAAACAACAAGCTGTCATTGAAGTATGTACGTATCATGTGTGGAATAAATAAAAATGGTTAACAGATAAGCTGTACTTGAATACTTCTTTAATACCAAAGACACCTTTAGAATTTCTTTAAATATTGAAAATTAACAAAACTAAAAGCTTCCCACCAACTAAGGTTGCACTTAAATTTTGCTGTTTGTTTCTTATAATCGATCTCACTCCCTCTCTCTCCCTCTCCACCCCCTCTCATCGACTCTCTTCGAGCAGCTAAGCTCTTTTTTCTTCTCAGGTATTCTGAATTCTACTGCGAACATCTAAAATCCTAAACCCTGAATACACAGAAATTGATTTTATATAATGAGGTGATTCTAAAATTTTAACAGCAATTCAACTGTTTCATAATTAAATAATCATCGCTGCATGCGAAAAATAAAATTATTTTAGATGTGCATAATACTTTTTATGGAGGATGAGAGAAATGGTCTGACCTGCGAAATTATTTATGTCAACAAACATTACCTCCGGCTTTATATCTGGAACCAAAATGTCAAATTTATCAGAGTATAATAAACTGATATGAACTGTAATGTACTTTTCAAATAGTAAATACAGTTATAGTGTGTAATGTACTCTTTAAAAAGTATATATAGCTATAAAGCCTTTACTATACTCCTTAAGATGAAAAGGGAGAGCACTGAAGAGTGCATAGGAAGAAAAGCAAGAGAGAATATATGAATTAATTATAATGAAGTAAATGAACAGTACAAATAAAAAAGAAAACAAATAAAAATATATAAGAACAATAACTTGTAAACTTTTCATCCTCTCTCTCTCTCTCCCTCACTCACACACACACACACACACACACACACACATTCATCATCTCTATTCTACAACTTTACTTTCAACAATAATCTTAATTTATAGTTATTAATTATTCTCCCACAAGACCAATCTATCTCTCACTTTGCGGATTATAAGGGTGTCGTAAAAATCTACTTTTTATTCAATAATAAAATAGGCGTTTTACTGTTTTAATATTCCTGCAGGGGTGGTAAAACTTATAAGAAATGGTAGAATGCACATATAGTATTTATATTTAACAAGCCCCCATCCACCAATATTACTTCAATATAAGTTAGAAACTACATGCAAGAAGGTTAATAAATTTAAGAATAAATATTATTTATTAAATCATCAGTCAAATATGCAACATAAAAGGTCATGTATTCTGCTTGATTGGTTTTCATTCAAGGAAAGACTACTTGACTAATGCCATATTCGTACTCAATGTAGATGTGGGATATGATGCTTGATCTCTCAATTAGGAGAGTTATTCGTAGTTGCTGTATTTAATTGAAGACATTCCAGTGAATCTGAGCAAGACACGTTCAGTCAACGTTTATGACGCAGACTTTGCTAGGCAGCCTGACCTGATAGACATTTAAATGTAACCGTTATAGTAATCAAGTGAGTTTTAAATGAATTCTTTGAAAGCAGTCATTTAGATCTATGGAGCCGGCAATTGTATTGATGCATGCCACGTGCTTTACACATTTACCAGGAAGAAAAAAATACTTTCCCTCGAACGTTTGTCATTTTCTTTGAATACAAATGAAGCGGTAGTGCCAAATCGCTGGCACTCAGTCAAGGTCACGACGTACACAGGACGTTTAATGTAATTGGTTTACATCACGAGGACATTTCGCTCAAACCTAATCGACAGAGTGCCAGAAAGTCAAGGATGCAATGACAACTCAGAATAGCAGCAGAGTGTCACTGCAACCATAGTGGCTTGAGTATGTAGTTATTTCTCAATGTGTCATACAGTGACCTAGCTTAGCGACATTTTCTTTGTGGTACTGCGGTTGGAATATATCTTTTGGCGGTGGCGTTTCTCGTTCGACGCAACGCGACTGTTGTCGGACCTTGTGTGCATACACGTGCTTATGTGTGCATAGATATGATTGCATATATGCGTTTGAGTGCGTGTGCAATTAAATGTTTACGAGTCCATCATTCAGTTTGCTTCTTTCTGAAACTGTATGTAGTGTGTTTGATTTTGTTTGAATGATGACCTGTGTGTCAATAGAGACTTAACGATTTCATATCAAACTGTTGCCGAGAAAAGCAAAAAGAAATAGAGCTATACTCTTATTAAACCGATAAGAGCTCTCGAGCATTTCAGTAGGCAAAAAGTAAGGGAACAGATGGGCATTGATTAAGGGTTAAAATATCGCTTTTAAGGAATTAATAATAAAAGTTAAAACAGCCATACCAATGAATGCATTCCATTGTAGTGTATTGCATACAAGATAATGTTCACCTGCTTCCATTAATGAGAGGGAGAGTAGCGTAGCCTTCATTAGTAAATTTAGTAAGATTCAAAATATAAGTTGTAAGAAATTTAATGATGATAGTTCTAAAACAAACATACCAGTGAATGCACTTCTTAAAATATAATGCTCACCAACCACCATTAGAGTGTGTGTGTGTGTGTGTGTGTGTGTGTGTGTGTGTGTGTGTGTGTGTGTGTGTGTGTGTGTGTGTGTATGTGTGTGTGTGTGTGTGTTTGTGAGAGAGAGAGAGAGAGAGAGAGAGAGAGAGAGAGAGAGAAAGAGAGAGAAAGAGAGAGAGATCAGCGTGGTTTTCATTAATAAATGAGGTGAGGGTCATGTCGCACCAAAATATTATCAGAATGACAAAAAGAACTAATATAGTAAATTTAAAAATACATTATTAAATAGCAGCATAAGCACATAATAAATATAAGAAAAAATAATAGCTTAAAAATAAATATATTTAAAAAGAAATTAAAGGCCAAGAGAAATGGAATCTAGGTCAAACATAGTTTGTGAGTTTGTGAACGAGATTTGCCCCTTTATTAGATACAAAGTCCACAAGCCCTTAGGTTAAGAGCAAGCAGAAGTGAATTCAGGTAGGTGGTCAAATGGCCGCCAATGGAAATTTATCTGGTACATGGTTAACTTTGAACCAATTCGTGCTGATGACAGCGAAAGTTCATGTGATAGTAGTTTGCATACGATTTCTAATGATGTTGAAGATACTGTGGAAATAATGACTGATGATGACCTTGTCTGGTAAGTTATTTATGTCAGTAGCCATCCTTAAGCTTATAGACACATTTCTAACTATTCATACAATGAGTTATGTATGATTTTTATATGAATGACAATTACAGTATGTGATTTAATATTTTTTAATTAAAAACTAAACAGGAAGAACAAACATATCCTATTGTCTTAAAATTGAGGTCAAAAGAATCATTCATATGTTTCAATTTGTAGCCAGATATTTGATAGAAAATTTTAATTTGTATACATAAATTACAAAGTTTTGTAAAATCATGATATTGATTTATTCTCTAACTATTTTTAGTACCGTACTTGGAATAAAATAGATAAATAAATAGTTTTTAAAAAGTATTTGTGCATACATTTGTTTATTTGTAAATTCTGGATAAACAACATACATAAAACCCAATAATTAATTTGTTTTTGATGAAACAAGTTCAGTATTTTTAAGGATATTTTTATATATTATTAGTGGCATTCCTAAACTGTTCCGGAAAGACAGTCTGCTTTGCATTTCGTAGTCTTCTTGGAAGTACTCGCTACACACTAACTTGTGTCCTTTCGGATGATTTTTTTCTCTTTTCATTTTCATAGTCAAATTATTTTTAATTTGTGATCTTTGGGAAATGTTAAAAAAAGTGAATACTTTTACGTTGTCCGCTGTTTGTTGAGCATTATGGACTTAATTTAACCACGATTTATCTTTTTTCCAAACTCGCCTTTAACTCAATATATCGGTCAGCGAATGCGGTTAGTAGTTCCACGCTGTGACGTCAAATATTATGTTACTATGGTGAGAAGTCAGTCTCACAAATGAACAAGAGCTCTGATTTCTTTCAGAATAACTGACTTTCAATACCAAAAATAAATGCATTTATACAAATCTCTGAAAGTTTAAAAGTTGCAGTCTTAATTCCAAGTATGGGAATTACTCATTTCCTACATATGTACTCTTATCCATGGCTGAGCTGGGTTCTATTTCACTCGGACTTTAAATTTCCCAGTAATGAAATTGAAAAGTAATACCCTTCACTCAGTTTCAGTTATATGGTTTATCATCAAATTCTCTTAATGTAATCGTAAGTATTTCTATTTGTTTTTTTTTTGTAAATAGCAATGGAGGCAATCAAATACGCATTGATTTTAAGCATTTTCTTAGTATAATCACTGCACGTGAATTATGGGAGAAGAAAGAATGAACTCATTAAACTAAAGACGTGTGTATTGAGAGTCTTTGAATACAGTCAAACCATGTACGTTATATAAGTAAGACAATAGCAACAACAACACTTTTGCTCTCCTAATAACTACATGTAACTAACTAAATAAACATAGACATCTGCTGATTCTCAACCAGTATTTATATTATGTTTGGTGTTTGGGTCTTCTGGCAAGTTGATTTCGTGAGATGGGACTAATGGAGGTAGGTACAGGGACAATAGATTATAGCTGGACATGAGTTTCTTGGATATTGTATTTATTTGATGTAGTGGACAATCTGTTGATTACAGCTATAGGCATGTAAACGAAAACGGCGAGGACTATTTACGGGTTACAGCTATAGGCATGTAAAAGAAAACTGAGAGGGTCATTTGCTGGTTACATCTATAGGCATGTAAAAGAAAACGGAGAGAACTATTTGCAAACGTCATCATTTCCTAAAAACAAATCTATTTTCATGATTCCATCTTCCAAGTGTTTTAAAAGATTCTAAAATTGATAAACTTCTAACGAACAGCTAAAATAATTTATTTCCGCAGTAGGAAATGTGTAGATCATTAAGTTCACATAAAATCTATTAATAGGTATGTAACAAACGCAACAAGGATCATTAGCCAGCTGTAGCTACAGACAGGTAAACGATAACAGCGATGACCAGGTGTGACTGAAGCTACAGGCATGTATCAGATCCAACGTTTAACTAGCTGATTATAGCTATAGACGAAAACAGCGATGACAGTTTGCTACTGCAGCTACAGGCATGTAACGAATACAAAGAGGATCAATTAGCTGTTTGTAGCTATAGACAGGTAACGAAAACAGCGATGACCATTTGCGGTTGCAGCTACAGGCTTGTAATAGACACAGCGAGGATTATTAGATGATTGTGGTTATAGACAGGTAAACGAAAACAGCGATGATCATGTACGATGGCAGCTACAGGTATGTAACAAACACAACGACGATTATTAGCTGGTTGTAGTTATAGACAAGTAAACGAAAGCGATGACCAAGGCAGTTATAGTGTGTGTCAGTGAGTACCACTTGCGGGTTTCAACCATAGTGCGTCATACCATTCATAAACGTTAATTCATGAAATAAAGACAACAATATTAATTACAAATCAACACCCGCATCATCCTTGTCACTACACGCAGGTATATAAGGAAATGCATGCATAAACGTCATAATCGTTTGTCACCAAAATGTCTTGAAATTTCATCCGCCTGATCGTAATCGTCTTCATCAGCATTATAATCACAACCTTCATCAAAATCAGCAGTATTACCATTGACGTGATCATTATCGCTCTTATCTTTGCATGTGTAATAATTATCATCATCATGAACAACGAAGTCAATACAATCACCATCACAATTATCACAATCACCATCGTCAAATTATCGTCAAATTACCTCCAGGTAAGATTTAATTCAATTTTAAATCGATATTTCTGAAGGAAAATTCGTGATGTGCAGAGAAGATATGGTTGTGTAAAATCAATTTTTTTTACATATTGTTGGACACTTTATAAGTGGCAAGCTGTTTCGACACTCTGGTTTATAATGCACGTCAGTTTAATTGGAGCGGTCTTATTTACGATGATGCGTACAGCTCACGAGTCATCCTTTCTCTTTCTCTCACCCTACTTCGTTAAAATAAAACCATCATTCCCGAATATAATCATATAGATCAAATATTAGGCTGTTCTAACGGCTATTTAGAATCACATAATACAACTTCAGTACTACGACTCTGTCAGGAGGTAAGTAAAGTATCAAATTTTATTTGTTAGTTTAGAGTGGCATGAATTATACATATGTGAGAGCATTGACACAGACTTACTATTCAAAGATCAGTGTGCTATTTCAGTCACCGAAATATATAGAATGACGTACAAGCCCAGTTTTGTACGAGGTTTATTCCGTTTAAAGTTAAGTTCTAACAGTTGACAGGGCTTTAAAAATAAACTAAAACAAAACAACAAGCAAACTTAATACAGACGAAATAATTTTGTTAGAAGCAAAGTACAAACAAACACTGAAAAAATAAAGTTGGCATTTTATTCGTGGACTTATGGAACTCTTGTGTAAAATTACTTCTGTTAAACAGACAGTCATTCTGATTTGACTGATCGATGAATTACATTTGTTCGGTCTTATGATGTTTATAATTTCCTTTGTCAAATCGGAGTTTGAGAGAAAAAAATACTAGGCTAATGCAATGAGGATCATTTCAGAAGAAATTAACTAGGTATGTGTATTGAGGTTTGTTTAAGAACTTTGCAGCTGTACTGAGGTTGGTTTAGAAGAAAATAACTTTGCAGCTGTACTGAGGTTGGTTTAAGGAGAAAATAACTTTGCAGCTGTACTGAGGTTGGTTTTAGAAGAAAATAACTTTGCAGCTGTACTGAGGTTAGTTTAAGAAGAAAATAACTTTGCAGCTGTACTGAGGTTGGTTTAAGAAGGAAATAACTTTGCAGATGTACTGAGGTTGGTTTAAGAATGATATAACCAGACATATACACTGAGGTTTATTTCCAAAAGACGACGAGGATGTTTCTGTGATTTTAAACATTTAAATAAGAGTGTGCGTTTATGAGAACGAGAGTGAGAGAAATAGGAAAGAGGCAGAGAATGAGAGTGATTATGAAACTGCGACACAGAGAGTGAGAGAGAAATGGAGAGAATGATTGATTGAGAGAAACCGAGAGGAGTGGTCGAAATTTCTATGCTTCTTTCCTCTTTGATGTTCACATAATTATTTCCATCAGGTGCAAGCTGTATCCTTTAAGTGTAATGATCTATCTACCTTTCTATCTATCTGTCCGTTCGTCCGCCCGTCCGTCTGTTTGTCTGTCTAACTGTCTCTCTCTCTAAATATATATATATATATATATATATATATATATATATATATATATATATATATATGGGCGTTCCTCCTTTCGTTCATCTCAATGCTGGTCAGAGATGGGTTCGCTCATTAAAAAATTGATGGTGTCTTTCTACAGTCTTTTGTGCGTTGTTTCGTATTTATTCTACTAGTCAGTGAATGCCATTCTGAACATTAGTTTAGTGTGTTCATTCATTTAAAAAAAATAAAAAAATGTATTTGTTGGAGACCATACAAAGATGAGTTGGGCGGGAGTGTGGGGTAGCCTTTGTTTCTTGTTTAATCTCATTTACAATTGTCACGTTTTGCTTCTAACTATTCCGGAGTCAACAGGAAAATCAATAGGCGCCAGCAAGTCTTAGATTATAGAATGTTATCACAATTATTGCTTGAGTGTAATTTGCAGTTAGTTTATTTTTCCCCTCGTATATTTAAAGGACAACTCATTCGTGTTTAATTAATGCCTGTGAAACGAGATTGACCTGCTTGTCCAAATGATACATTTGTGAATTCAGCCGTTGACTGCAATCGGCAAAGCGTGTTTCAGAGAATAATTGTGCCGCGACACAGTTTCATTTTATGGTTTTTTTTTCTTTGCTGAAGAATAGTTGAAGTAGGCAAAACTGCATTCGAAATATAAAATTACAATTTCAATCTTACTTCAAAATTAATCTACCCATTTGGGAAAAAAGAGTTTCCTTAATAAGATCTTCCTGTTTATTGTAGAGCTATCTGGCATTATTTCTTTATGTGACTGGAGCCATTTTCTTAATAAACCTTGAAGATGTTCAAGCCACCCACCTACTCCGTGGTAATAACGTTATTGTGTTTTTCTTTTCCTCTTTGCTAAGTATTGTTCGTTATGTTTTCCGGTCAGTGGGCTGTCAGGGAGAATTGGCGTCTCTCCGTAAGAAATGTTCCCTAACCCGCTGCTGCTACAAGACCATTGATCACTTTCAGACAAGCTGGATGCGACTGGTTTTATTCTTTGTGTTGTTATTTAATGCCACGACTGCCCACAACGAGGTCACTTCCCAGGGGAGCTAGGCTTTTTGCTGGCAGGTTTGCCACATGTGTTGCTTGCCGTCTCTTAGTTCGTGTTCTCAATCAGCGAAATAATTTTTGGTCTCTTGCAGAAGGGTCTGAGAATTGTTACTAGAAAATTGGCAAACTTTTCATTTTCGCTAGACTAGCTACCTAGTGTGTGTGAATCATTTGAAATTATGTTAGCATACTCAGTATTTATTTAGGTAGCTTTATTTCATACAATTTTAATTTAGTATTATTAATGCGCGCGCGCGCATGCACGCACGCACACACACACACACACACGGCGAATCTACTTTAATTTATGAAGAGATTGGTTTCGCAACAGCAGGATAACAAGACGCAATTTGTTTCGATCCTCGACCTGCACGTGATGAATTCTTTTCGGTACTAGGATGAAAGTTGTACGAACGTTTCAAGGAGTGCAACTGTTTAATTGATATATGGACTGTTTAATTTATAGATGGGCTATTAATTGAACTGTTTGGACATATTAAGAATGGTATAAGAAGAATTTGTTTAGTGATTTTAATTTCTGGTGTGGACTTACTAATGTAGACTTCTTTGTCGGCTTGAATGCGAGTAAAGAAAGTCGACATTCGCACTTTCATTATATATTTAACATGCTTTGAATCAGGGAAGGCTCTGAAGAGACCCCAAGAAAAACAGAAGAGAGCCATATCTCAACAGTGCCAGCGCAAACAAAGAAATAAACAAACAAAACAAAACAAAAAAACCCTCTTCCTCTTGCACCACCCAGACACATGCTTTCCTCGAAGTCCTTGTAGGAGCTATCTAAGACTAACAACCTCGACCTTCGAGGAAAGAAGTCAACCTTAACAAAATGTCCGTAGATGCTTACAACAGAGCAAGAGGTGAAAGCGACAAGCACAAGGTAGATTGTGCAAATAAATTTTAGGACTCGGGAGTCTTATGGCCGATATTTAGGATGAATTGCTTAATTTAGGTTGTAAATAGATTTTAGATTTTAGATGAAGCATAGTTGTGTAGAGAAATAAGAATGCAGTCTCGAAGTTAAAAGGAAATAAAGATACGTATGGTTTTTTCACTGTTGCCTTTTGATGAATGAACACAAGCATTATAAAGGGATATGCATTTTATGTAGTGTGTATCGTGCCACGGACTTGGACATAACACCATATTTATTGTGTACTGTTTCCTGCTTTGGTCCCAGTCAATCTGAGGACAGAGTTTTATAGAAAAGAAATGATCGCTAAAGAAAAGAACCTGCCTACTATTTATCATGTGGTGTTGTTTTGTCTGTCCATCATTCCATCGTCAACTCTTGAACCTCCTTACATAAATGTCTGCGCTTTTGAGCTTTCGAATATAATATTGAAATTGATGAGTGAGACAAAATTGGAGGGTCTTTTATTCTAGCAATTGTAGCGTTTTAGCGGGACTAGCGAGTGTGCATAAAAGGGAAATAATTCAGACATTGATCTTTGGAAGTCGATTATGTACCACTTGTAACAATCCCTCCATTTCTTCTCTCTTTGTCTGCATGACTATAAGCTGTATAATTAAATGTGTCCTATGGAATACTGAAAGGGATTTTGAAGAACACACACACACACACACACACACACACACACACACACACACACACACACACACACACACACATTTATATCAACAATTCCTTTAGGGAAATTTTTATTTAATGACCGCGATGTAATCGGCAAACTGTTAGTCGTAGCCTTAATTAATAAAATAAAAATTAGTTGCGAGAACGAATCCTGCTTTAAATAAACTGTTTAAAATTTAGATCAACCGCGTAGAAGTATATTTCCGTTTAAAAATCTTTGACATTCCTAATTTACAATTGATTTCAAATAATCTGTTTATATTTATTTTTCTAAGCTTTTTCTTAATCTCATTGTCTACCTTGGGTACGGGCACTGCATTTGTGAATAACCTATTGGCGTGCATTCGTCCCAACCTAAAGTCTCTATCTATGCCCACGATTATAAGTTTTAGGCTGTCATTGACAGGAAACATACCTCCATATACAGATATTGTGCATCCAACAACAAGTTACACTCCCGTTATTCCCCTTTACTCTCACCTTTCGATTCATGGCTCATGGCTGGCGGTCGAGGGACCTATAACCCTGATGAGTAACAAAGAGTGGCTATTGCATCATCATTTGCAAGACTGGTTTCACGGTTTGATACCTGCTACAGAAAAATGGAATTTAAGAATATTAATTAAACCAGGGCATAATTTGCTGAGACCTCTCTGACAAGACTTTTGCTTTTCTTTGCCAAATCCGTCCTATCTGATTTGGCACTGTTTAATGTTAATTGAATATGCCTCATTTTGCTACATTACGTGCATCTGTGATACTTTTATTTTAATTTTAAAGTGTAATTGCTCATTTGTTATTTTTTAAAGTAAAATTGAAAATCTATATATTTATTTTTAATGGAAATTGCATTCCTCCTCATCTGATATGTAATATGCAAGTTGTTAAAATAATTCATCATTAACATCATCATGTACAGTTGACAAATGTTATTTGAGTAAGATCTTATCTGAAATTAAATGTTTTATATTTATAGATTACTAGTCTAGAGAAATAACTTATATTGAACTTTTCTTAAATTCAAACCTGACTAATAAATAAATAAATGAATAATTCTAGGTATGAATAAATGCATAATAAATAACATTTTCATATTATGCACACACCCACACACAGGTACGCACGCAACCCCCTATATATACATAAGTGCTTGTGTATGTGTGTATGTATGAGAGCGAGTATGCTCTAGCGTGTATGATGGTTACGTGTAAGCAGATAACCCCAAGCTTCTATAGTATGATGTACATAATTCTTTGATATATTGACGGGCTTCAACGCTGTTGCAGATGCTGATTTGTACATATGAAGATGACGTTGTCCACCAACTCCTGATATGTGCCTCCAACATCTGAAGAACAATGACAGGGAGACAAGACTGGTTTATTTATGATGATTTCACTTGAACAATTTAATCCAAGCCACAGAGTATACAAATCAACACACTTTAATTTTAAAATATAACTGATTAAGATTAAATACTTTTAATCTTTTCTGTATTAACTCACAAATATTTAACAGAGGAGATATACAATTCATTTTGGATTTTTAGTAGTTAACAGTATTTCTTTCTAATAATGATTGTAGTGAGAAAAAAATATCCTTGTATTCTATTAGTTATTATAATGACATTACTTCAGTTTGTTCTATGGAGACATTTCCTTATTTTCCCCATTTTTCGAAGACATATCATAAGAAACGAAAGGAATTTAATAGAGGCACTCACGGATGCTTTAGATGAAAGAAATAAGTTGTCACGGTCCATGAATCTCCTGAAGATGGAAATGGGTCAACAGTACTGCAGACTAATGGAATTAGAGAACAGTCTCCGAACCCCTGTAAGTACTGGTATTCTTTCAACGGTTACCTGAGAATTCATGTGAGTTGTAGATCTGTAGATCTTCATGCAGTCTCTATAGCTACTTGTATAGTGCTTGTATGATATTACTGCTATGTTCATTCCATTATTACATAATTTCCTTCCATTACATTATATATCTTCTCCCATTACGTTATCTTCTTCAATTAGGTAATTTTCTCCCATTACGTTATCTTCTTCAATTAGGTAATTTTCTCGCATTACGGTATGTTCTTCCGTTATGTTATCTTCTCCCATTACGTTATGTTCTTCAATTAGGTAATCTTCTATTGCGTAGTGTCTTCCGGACGTCTGAATCAAACTAATATCCATGCGAGTACTATCTGATTAATCTCCATGTCTCTGCGACTTAGGATGTATTAAATAATGTCTAATTCCATAAGAGTCAATTCCAACTAATTAATTTCAGTTTCCACGTGAGTTAGATCTTAGTAATTAATATCCACGTTTAAGTTATTTAGGACTTACTAATTAATCTCATGTTCATCAAAGCATTTCGTTAGTTCCCCTTCTCACTACTGAAATAATAAGAAAAAATAAATGGAACAAAACACAAATATACTGACCTCTAACCCATCATGTCAAAGCCTCTAACATTTGTGATCAGTAAAAGTTCAGGAACGTGAATGAGTCCCTCATATTAACCGAAATTAAAGTCCTGGGTTCTCTAATTTTAAATAGACCTCAGTACTCAACTTACTCTGTGCATGAGTCATAATGCATTAATCATCACACACATTCTTTTTACACGTACATTGTTCACAGTATCTGCGCTTCCCAAAGGCAAACTACTTCCGTGTCATACCAAATTCATGTTGAATGATGCATAGTAATAAAAGTTGATTCGAACTATTTATCATATATTTCA
Organism: Sinotaia quadrata; assembly: GCA_028829895.1. NCBI lineage: Eukaryota > Metazoa > Mollusca > Gastropoda > Architaenioglossa > Viviparidae > Sinotaia > Sinotaia quadrata. Next base: position 122,433,372 of record CM054179.1, read on the forward strand.
GTAACAATTTTACTGTTTGTGGTGAGGGTATGGGGGTGGTGATAATCGGGAACACTTCCAGAAAAAAATTACCATAAAGACAAAATGTAAGTAGGTCTTGTTCATCGCATCTCTTTGGGAGAAAGAAAATATTTTGATAATAATGCTTCAAAGGGTTAATCATTGAGTTTGCTTGCTAATGATGGCGACAAAACATCGATCTGTGATGTATGGTTGTTTTATGGCAAGTAATTTAATTTGAATATATTCATAAACAGGTATCCAGTGTTTGGTGAGGATTGCGACACTGTAGACATAACCTGAAAGAGTAAACTATTTCTAAGCGATAATCAGTGTTTTACACTTTGTACATTTTCTTGAGCTGTGCGTACACACTGTACACTTAGCCTGCATACTCTTAGATATACCAACACAGGTTACAATTATACACTTATTCACTCTGTTTCAAAGTTAATATTTATTTCTTAACACAAGCCCTTGCGCAAAATTTCTTTTTCTCGTATATTTGCATACACGACGCATTACTTTTCTACTGTTGTTACCATGGCTACCATTCTTTCTGTTCTGTTTTGTTATATGCCCAAGAGCTTGGCGGGCTGGCAGAATACCGCTATCGTTGCCCAGTCTGGCGGCTGGTGCTTGGAAGAAAGTAAGCCAAATTCTACATATCACGCTTTTGACGGGGAGCTGGCGAGAACACTTGGGCACTTGCTGAAAGGTCAGAGGGTAGCCAGCTTTGGCGATGGGCCAGGTTTGTACAAGAAGTTTTTCTTTCACCAAGGACTCGTGACGTCTTATGACGCCTATGACGGGGCCCCATTTATAGAAAACGTCACGACAGGAGACGTTAGATATATGGATCTGACTGTGCCCCAGTACGGCCTACCCGTTTACGACTGGGTGGTATGCCTGGAGGTCGCCGAGCATGTGCCTAAAGAGTTTGAGGACATCCTTGTCAGCAATATCGCGCGGCACGCGCAGGTGGGCGTGGTTCTGAGTTGGGCTGTGCCGGGTCAGCCAGGTTTTAGTCACGTCAATTGTAAAAGTCACGAAGATGTTGAGGATATCATGTTGAGACACGGCTTCGAGTTGGAAAACGACACTAGTGATTTGCTACGGATGGCTGCCACGCTTTGGTGGTTTAAAAATAACATACAGGTGTATAGACGTATAACTCCCGATTCCATCAGCGAGACGGATTCTTAACCCTTTCACTGCGTATGTAATTCGGATATAATAGATTAAATACTAGTATTGTGCTGCAAGTACTAAAGGAAGTTTACTTTAAACATTTAGAACACTTTTTTTTTTTGTATTTGTGCTTGAGTAAAGATTTTATGTGCTACTAGTTTTGAACATTTGGACAACTATCATTTGATAAATGTACTGTGAACTGTAGTTAGAGTGAACGCCATTTGAGTGATATCAGGTATTAAAATAAAGCCATGGCAACAAGAGACATCATTAATAAACTTAGAACTATTGTGTTTTATTGTTGATTATATTTTTAATTTTAGACTAATAGTCACTTCCTTAAATATGTATAAAAATCTAAATAAATTTTATTCATGCAAAGGTTTTCACTCTCCATCTTACTTTCTCTCTTTCTATGAAGCTCTTTCTCTCTCTTCCTCTTGCTTTTTATTGGACATGTTGTTATGCATTATTGTCTACTTCTACCACTATCTCTGACATCATCATCATCATCATCATCAATAGCTGTATCATCATAATCGTCATCATCAGTATTTTCATCATCTTCGTCATCATCAGTATTTTCATCATCTTCGTCATCATCATTAATCGCTGTCTGGTTCGTAAATAGGTCAGGCAGTACCTCTTCTTTTACTTCTGAAAATTAAGGCTTCTTACGCTTGTTCGTAAGTGTTTTTTATTCCTCCCTGTCGCTGTCTTTTATTCCTCCCTGTTGCTGTGTCTTTATTCCTCCCTGTCGCTGTGTTTTTATTCCTCCCTGTCGCTGTGTTTTTATTCCTCACTGTCGCTGTGTCTTTATTCCTCCCTGTCGCTGTGTCTTTATTCCTGTGTCTTTACTTCCCGTCTGAATGTGTCTTATCTACATGTTGTTTCGCGTTGACTTAGCTTCTGTCTTTACATTTACTTCTCTAGCTCCCCGTAAACAAACTCAGAAGGTCTGCTTGCCTGGTTCTTGTCATTTCTTCTCTTTCTGTCTTTGATTCTTGCTTTCTTCCTACTGTATGATTTAAACTACAGGAAAACTGTTCTGTCTATAGTTGTGAACATAATCTCAGTGCAATAATCAATTCTGGCTATAGTCATAAACAACACCTTTGTAAATAACAGAAAGCAATTGTATCTATAGTCATAAACAACCCCTCGAAGTAACAGAACAATTCTGTCTATAGTCATAAATACATGTCGGTAGTAGAGAGCAATTCAATATGTGTAAGAAGCTCATTAAATTTAGGAATAAATTTATTAAATCAACAATCACATATACTTCCTACTTTGACACTTACAAAACATGCTATCATAAGGAGTGCCCAAGTTCGGGTCACTTTGATAATTTATTAAATTATATAACAATTAAGTTTAGCAAAAGGGAAATGCAAATTTACTCCACCACAGACAGATAAAGGGATAGATTGATTGGTGGAAGGATGGATGGATAGATAGATAGATAGATAGATAGATGGATGGATGGATGGATGGATGGATGGATGGATGGATGGATGGATAGATGGATGGTTGAATGGATGGATGGATATATATTATTGTTATTAAAAAATCTATATGCTTGAATTACATAATCTGGTTACCAGTAATAATCTGTCTTCATCTGTCGGTTTTCTTTATAATTTTTCATATACATGCCGTTTAATAGTTGCAAGTAAGATGACTTCAATCTCTTTCATTCCGGACAGTTACAAAAGTATCTGCGCTTGCTTTTGAACTTTGAGAGTTGTTCTGTATTGGAGTGCATTGATACCCTTATGTCTGGACTTTTCAGTAGCAGTGTTTCTTCTTTTGAACTAACGAAATTAAATATGTCTGTATGGGTATAATTGTTTTGTTTTCTGTACCAGAATCTTGACAAATAAAGACGTGTTTATTGGCCGCTTTTGTTATGATTACTGCTGACTCCTTTTCGTTGTTTCTTTATGCTGTCCGTCATTTAATGAAATCGACGAATCATTATGCAGTCAGCATTGGTCACTAATACTGCGAGACGGCTTCCACCGAACGATGTACCATTTCTTATATGAACCATATATATATATATGTATGACTATAGAGAGAATTGCTCGCTATATTATAATAAGACAATGATATGAAAATGAATGGCTAAGTTCGCATGGCTGTTGTGACTGAAGGGTCGATAAATAGTGGTACATATTATATAGATATCATTGTGAGCTGAAGTAGAGCGGTAATTTTAGATATGCAGCTATAAACTGACTTTGACAATCTGGCAATCATACCATAAAGAATACAACACTTGAATAATGTAGCTCTCAATGTACATCCTGATTACCTCTTTTCATTTCTCCTGTACAGAATAGGAAAGACTATCATCAGCGAAACTCTGAAATAAAATACGCCAGACAAAAAAACAATGCATGCGATAAACGCGATTCTAGCACGAGATAAATCATTACTAATCTCATCGGCATCTATTTTTCATTTCTTATTAACCAGAGTGTGCTGCCATGTCCCTGGACATAAGCGGATGGCTCCATAGTCTGCTCACGTGAAACAAAGGCCTGCTGGTTTTGACAGAGCAGCCCACAAAATTCTTACATACTTGCGTAATGGTTATATTTTGACACCTGTTGTTACGTCTCAAGCGATATAGGCAGAATAACATTAGAAGCCAGATTTCGGCAAAGAAGGATTCGAGTCCAGATTTAATCAGTAACGAAATCACACTGTATCACGTCTTAGACGACATATCGTTTTGCAAACAGTCATTGATTGTGCAAGCTGCTGAGGTATAGCTACCTCAGCGGGTCAACAACTCATCAAAAATTTTCACAAGAAAACAAAAAAAATAGGAAGGGTATGCATGGTTATATTGTGAATCATGCTCAGAGATTGTAACAGAAACAAAAGATGGAATTGGGTCAAGTGCCTTTCAATCGGCGAAGCTCGTCTCTAACGATGCTGCATGGTGGAGCATTTTGCCACAGCGTGCATCAGCTGATAGTCCTTACGGCCGCTTATCAATCAGGAAACGCAAGAAGCAGTAGCTGCCAACAGTGGCAATTTTCTTACTAGATTCATCTGGTCTAATATCATTGGACAAATGGGTCGAATGTATATCAAGTCAACGCTGCATTCTTATTCTTAAGAGCAATGTGGCAAAGGAATCAGAGACAGACATGATGGGGACACACGAGGTTCAGTGACCAGATATCAGAAAGCGAGAGACAGCAGTACAAATATAAACAAGTTCAACTCATCACACTTTCTGCTCTAATACGTGGCCACGTCTGTCGGCTGCATGGCTAACGGACTATATTATGTTAGAACTTGACTACGTATGTCGGCTGCATGGCTAACGGACTATATATTACGTTAGAACTTGACTACGTTTGTCGGCTGCATGGCTAACGGACTATATTATGTTAGAACATGGCAGGCGATTCGAATGATTTTGAAAACCGAGGGTTATTGGAGCTGTCAAGGTGAAAGCTGAAATCCCTTTGAATCATTACGCTATCTCTGGAAGATTTACAGAATTCAAGAAAGTCAGACACAAAACAAAAGAAAAATCAAGACAGAAAATAATCAAATTTATTACCATGGACAGGATGATGAAACTGGCGAAAGAAATGAACATTTTAATGCGTCGGAGGTGATTTCACCAGTTTTAAAAACGTATGTTCCTAAAAGGGAGAGAAATGTGGTAATGAAAGTAGAAAGAATGACATTGATATTACCAGTTCCAAAAAAGTGGTTTTCGCAAAGGAGATAAATGTAATAATGAAAGAAGAATGAATGAAATTAAAAGCGTTGACAGTTGCACCCTTCCCTCATGCACAATGGGAGATTATTCAATCACAAACACTCGCACACACAGACACACACGCACGCACTCAAATAAAATGCGGCGCATGGCATCTGACCTCAATTCTCGCTGGCAGATAACATAGTTCAGAAGCGATGCAACGATCGATTTTGAAATATCACTTGATTAGGAAAGTTTAACACTTCTGCTGTAAGAATTTATGATTATTTGGTTATGTCCAACCTTTAAATGTTTAAATAAAACATTTTGAAGGACAACCAATTTTTGTTCTCTCTAAAGGCATCAACAGTCTCCATGACTTTCTTTTATTCTTAACTGACCCGACTATAATTAATTATAAATCAGTATAATTTCTTAACCCTAGTGTTCAGATTTGTGCACAGTTCATTGAACTATCTTAAGATAATTGTCATATGAAATCTCGTTAAATAATGTGAAGAATGTAAATAATGCGATACGAATACGGATTTTTTAAAATTGCTGATTTTGAGATTAGCGGTATTTGTCACGTGACATCTGACATCGAGTCTTTCAAGTTTGATATAATGCCGCATAGGACTCTCAAGACGGGAAAGAATGGATTATAGTGAATATTTTTGCCCACCACTGTTCTCGATAGAGAACAAATCATGAACAGCAAACTAATTATACATTCTACAGATTTTCATTCTTTTCCGTCATTGTTTAAGTTTTGTATTGACAATTTGGGCATTTGCAATGTATTTTAGTTACTATATCTAATATCAGTGCACACTTTCCCTTTATAATTTAAATTTTCCAAAGTGAGCATTAATATAACAAAACTTTGGAATTTATTTAATTGTGCTATACTATATTTTTGTGCCCAAAATGGTGTTTCTGTAATTGTAAATGTTAAAGAAAGTTAGTGTTTGCAGCAGTCCATCTACCGTCTCAATTGACCATTGCGAAGTGATTAATTTTCTCACAACTCGCATGATTACAAGATTTTGCCTTCTAGCTTCTGAATATATCGATATCTTAAAAGGTCGTAAACGAAACTGGACTGATTCTGTAATCACTGATTCCACACGCACACACGCACACACGCACACACGCACGCACACACACACAAACACACACACACACACACACACACGCACACACACGCACACACACACATTCATATATATATATATATACAAATATATGATAACATACATGCATACATTTCATAAATACATACACACTACAAACCCACTATCTCTTCCTGCCAGAGAACGAAAGTACTAAACGACTTACTTCTATTCGGTGGCAAGTTTACAAAATATTATATAAGGGATTCAACATCGATATGTTAAACCTAAATAAACACAAACTGGTTTTCATTTGTGACCGACATTTCAGTTTCCCACCATACACGCAAGCCAAACAAACATTAATGGCAAATCACTTGTTAAAACATGTGCTTACGAAGTGTTAAATAAAAAAGTTATTTATTTAATCTATTTTTTAGCATTCACGTTTGCGACACATGTGACGTAAATACGTTAGTTGCTCAAATACCATGAATACACTATTATAGGTTAACAGCGTTCTTTTCTGGATGTGATTTATGGACGTGGCTACAGATGTTGGAGTTGTTTGCCACACCAACCTTCTCTCACAGACAGGCTTAAGACATTCAAGGAGCCACATATGGACGTTCATTGTTAAGCACCCGAGGGATCATTAGGAAAGCATGTATATCGCTTTCACTTACGGTCAATCACGTCTAGACAAACCTAGACAATTGATATACAGATTGTCTGATGAACGAACCGGTGTGTTTAGTTCGTACCTCAAGTGTAGTTTGAGACGATTGGCTGCATTAGAGCTGTTTAAAACTAAAGATCAAACAAATGTTTAAACTTGTCATTATGTCAGCCATGTATTCATCAATCTTTTCAAGCTTGCTCCCATTTTATTTATGAAGAGAGTTCTTAAATTACCTATCACTGCAGGCAAGTAAAGGAAAAAAAATACCGTGAGTGCACTTAAAGTTCAAACTACAACATATATACTAACTGCTAAATTCTCAAACACTTAATGCATCTCAAACACTTAATGCATGTAATTACAAATAATACATTTGTAAACATACTTCACACTAATTTGTTGTTATTAATTCGTACAAAAATCAATTAACTCTAAAAACAATACAAGAGTTTCAAAATAGCATTGCTCATTTTACTGTAAGAAATGGGTGGATCAATAACAGTTTTACATCAGCAATGGAGACAATCACACACACACACACACACACACACACACACACACACACACAAACACACACACACACACACATACACTCTCACACGCACACACACATGTATACGTGCATGCTCGTGTGCATACTTGCGATAAAGTACCGCATTAATATTAGTTAAAAATAAACAAAATTGCTTCCATTTGTTAAATTCATTTCTAATTAATTTTCATTCACTGATGCTAGACATTCTCTGTACCAATTGCGCATTTAAATGTAAAAGTTGGATTGAATTGGAGACATCCTCAGGGGACTAAGCCTTATATTATTCAGTAATAAACGAAAGTTTCATTTCATGATACGATTAGCGAGGACTACAATAATATAATCCGTCAAATAATCCTTCTAAAATAAATATTTAAAGGAGACGATAATTTTTATTCAATAGACTACGGGATCATCTGTCTCACATACTACTGAATAAGTGAAATTAATTCAATATATAATGCACACAAATGATATTTTGCTTTAATGTTGATTAACAGTGCAAAATCATATTGAATTTCTACCATAGTATCACATTCAGAACTTGGCATTTTGAAGTGTTTCCATGCATATTTTATGGTTTTCTAATTCATTTTCCTGAGCATACGAATTTTAAAAAAATAACATAACAAACCCAAAACGAAAACTCTCAAAAACAGTGCACCCCGAAAAGGAATAAAATAGATAGCAAACACCCAATGTAGCTTAGATTTAATGTTTGCCCACAACAGTTGCAGTAGTGTGCATATCGCTGTTCAGAGAGGAATAAGTCATCCACCTAAACGTGTACTTGTTTTGTTACCCATGCATCATCGTGCTCTGCTAAAGCAAACAATTGTAAACGCTCATAAATAAGCAATCTTTCCTTGTGTACATTTTTAAGAAACGTAAAACGGATCTCAATAAAATTCCAAGCGACAAAGATTTATTTTCAAATCAGATATGTAAGAAATTCATTTTGATTAGCATAATTTAGTGAAATACATTTTCAATTCCTTCTGAGCCCAAATAGTTTTTTCCCGGCCACAATATGTGTGAACCTGGAACAGAACTTGGAGTATGGTAGGGCACCGGGCCCCTGCTTGCGAAAAAGTCGATTATTTGCGCCCCATTAACATGTTTGCTGTGGAACACCCATTCCATTCCATTAGGACAAAAAACAAATGGTACGTCCACACATTTTAAGAACTCACCAGCGCACCGCAGAGCTTTGGCCTCGAAGCCCTCGATGTCCATTTTCAGAAACACCCGGCCGCTCGTACGTGTGGAACGAAATCATCAAGACAGATACCTGACATTGAATTCCGCAACTGGCGGCTTCTACTTGTACTGCTATTCAGCTGGTCCTGCTTGATAAATGAGGCTCCCTTATTGTTAATGACTTGTACTGCTATTCAGCTGGTCCTGCTTGATAAATGAGGCTCCCTTATTGTTAATGACTTGCACATGGACTGGCCATCGCACGTCAGACATGGCATTGTGTAACAGTTACGAGACTTGAAAGATTAGTAGGGTGAATTAACATGGTAAGAATCTGAAGACTTTCTTGTATGATATCGACTGCGAGTACTTGGTAACCCATGCTGGCAAGAGACAACGTAAAGGCACCAATATTACAGCCAAGATCTAGCATGCTCAAGACTTATTCCTATAATTTATATCCATCACCACATAAACTGGTCAGAAATGAGTAATCAGTCGGGAAATAAACGTTTTCCCTTGAGACTTAATTTGAAGCGTGGAAATCTTGCTAAAAAAACCAAGCAAACATACTTTATGACCTGGATCATTGGAGACACCAATTCACCGCGTTTAATTATGGAAGCCGATATATGCACGTCGCCTGTTGCACATGGGCAAAGAGGCATTTGATGGTGTTGGCAGATATGCAAGTCTTTCACACTCTTTGAGAACTGGTTGACACAGTTATGGCTCTTGGATCTGAATAGGTACAGAGGAAGTGTATTTGATTTCAACACATTTTCCACTCTTCTTGCCTGCCCAGTGAAAAAATAAATTCAGAATATATTAGAAAACTATTGAAATGAAGGCAATGAACAAAATTAACCGACATTTTCGGCCATTGATGCAGGCCTCGAGTTGCTTGTACATCATTGAAATGACCTACTAATTACTCATTAATCATTACTTATTACTCATTAGCCAATGGTGTCCAATATCTTCTGGAGGGATGTGATCAATGCTGAAAATAAATAACAGTGTGAATTGTTCGGCAGACTGCTTGGAATGCATTGTTCGTTTTCCATCTTTGTACAAAGAAACATTAAGACCTCTCTATTAATTTTATACAAATACTAATGATGATAATTTTAATGACGACAACAACTGTAGTTGACTGAGATAAGCATTGTGTAGGGTGTCTGCCGCTTCTTTTCTTTGTACAGTCTTCTTCCCTTGTCTTTAGCGATTGATATCAATTTGCATGAAGTGCCTTGACCAGTCGAATCTGGGATAGCTCTGTTTCAGAGGACAGATGTCAGAAAACTGGTACACCAGTAAAAACCTAAACAACATCTTTAACTCAGAGCATTCTCTGCTCTAATATGTGGCCACGTCTGTCTGCTGGGTGACTGGGTGGCTGGGTCGTCTGGGTGGCTACAAGACTAAATTATTTTGGAAGACGGCAGACGGTTCTAATGATTTTGTCAAGTGCACGTTATTGGAGCGTTCAGTGTGAAAGCTGAAGTCTCTCCAAATCATTAAACTGCATCTGGTGGATTTACATAACTCAAGAATATCATGCAAGATACAAAAGAAAAAAGCAAAGCAGAAAAGAAACTAGTTTACGGCCACGGCCAAGATGATAGACTGACGAAAGAAATGAACTTTTTCATGCATTGGATGCCATTTCACCATTTCAAGAAACATATATATATATATATATATATATATCCATATAAACATATATCCATACGTACATAGGATTTAAATAAACACAACAAACCTAAAGCTAAAATAAAAGAATATGCTGCAATTGACCATGGTGAACGACGTGTTGTGATTTTCTATTACAAATATATATTTGCACACATTACAGTCATATAGAAATACATACGTATATATATATTAGTGTAATGTATTTGTATGCATTTTCTTTGACTCTGAGTCTGTTTATTTTCTCTTTTTTGTTACTGCCATTCAAGTCTCCTGAAAATCTTTAAATTAAATGTTATAAATTCTCACTTTTAAGACAATAATTATTGGTATAATTCCCTTTTAATAAGATCTGTGCTCGCTAATTTCTATCGATTAATACAGTAATAATTGTCATATGACTGTTGCAAATAAAAGCGCGTCTTTATTTAACAGCTCACGAATTTATGAATTTATACCATTGTTTATAAGAGTAAGAGCATAAAACAAGTATTTGATCATGGTCTAAATGTAAGATCATAGACTATATATAAGATCATGGACTTAGTATATGGTCTATGTGTAAGGTCACAGACTAAGTGTAGAGTCTAAATGTAAGATCATTTACTATGTATATGATCACAGAATAATATATATGGTCGTTGACTAATTGTATGGTCAAAGTATAAGGTCATGAACTAAGTGTAAGATTTTGGACTAAGTGCAATGTCATGGACTAATTGGATTGTCCAATATGAGCATGTCCTAAATCAGGTTCCTTCTTTACCATATAAACAAGATGTTTGTGTCAATGCGTATGTGTGTGCATATAAACAATACGTTTGTGTCAATGTGTGTGTGTGTGTGTGTGTGTGTGTGTGTGTGTGTGTGTTTGTGTGTGTGTGTGTGTGTGTGTGTGTGTGTGTGTGTGTGTGTGTGTGTGTGTGTGTGTGTGTATTGTATGAATGCACATCTAATAGAAGAAATAACTGTATCTGAGATTGCTGGCAACACCTGCAGTTTATTTTCACTGAAAAGTGATAAATTAGACAAAAATCAATGTTTTCCCACATAGATATCCTCATTCTTGCTGTAATGTATCAAACAAATTTCAATAAATGAGATCGCAATAGAATCACTTTAGATAAATGACTTGTCTCTCTTTGCCTCAGTTAATCATTTTGACACTAGTCTTTGAGTACAGCAAGGACTTTCAACTTTTGTGCATTTTACTAGAAGCGAATGTTACCATTTTCGTACTTGTTGTGATAGTCAATAAATGTTGTTAATTCTTGAATAAAATCATTCATTATAGATTATGCAAACCTATTAACCCTTGCACAATACTTAAAATGCTTCGTTTGTATTTGTTTGACATAGTAGTCTGGTTACAGTGTTGCCAAGAAATCTTAAGAATCTTTATGCAAATTGTGTTGACATACAAACCGAGTAAAATCTTGCACATATGTGAAATATTTTACATTACGATTGTAATTACTTTACCATTTAATAGACAAACTAGATATTGGGTGAACAGGAATTGATTTTCCAGTACATGGCTATGACAATTCTATCATTATGTACAGGAAATAGTTATGTCCAGTTAAAATGAAATGTTATTTATTGATTTCTAATATAATTTCATGCTTGCCTGCTTGGCGTCACGAATCTGATGGTGACCATTACTAATAGTTTTCAGTGACTACCTAGAAATATATTAACGTGGCAACACTTTCTTTTAAAAGCATTTCTAGATTATTTAATACAATTATTCATGCACTGTTGCACTGTATTTCTCACTAAGCACATTGACAAACAAGACACAGGTATTATTAAGTGAGTTTGTGTATAGATAGATAGACAGATAAACAGACAGACAAATAGATATAGACTGTCAGACAGATAGATAGATAGGTAGCTAGATAGACAGATAGATAGATAGATAGATAGATAGATAGATAGATAGATAGATAGATAGATAAAGAGAGATAGATAGATAGACAGGCAGAGAGAGAGAGAGAGAGACAGAGAGAGAAAGAGAGAGAGACAGAGAGAGAGAGAGAGAGAGAAGCAGTTTTGTAGAGATAAAAATCAGAATAGCACACAAAGAAAGCATAAGAGCATTGAAACACGTAGTGCATAAATTAAGCCAATGTAACCAAAGAATTAAATCAACCATACAAATAAAACATACGCACATGTGACAGTTGTAGAAATATATGCCAGAAGGACAGCAGTCGACCGGAAATTGAATTGTTTAAAATAATGTAATGGCCGTACTGCATGCACCTAATTATTGAAATTGACCCATTACGTGTGTTAGGGGGCCTTGTGTCCTGTTACCTCAGTTGAAACAGCGCTCTGCGTCAATTATTGACATTCCAGTGTTTAAGGTTTAATTTCGATTCCTAGTACTCACTTTTATATGTAAGACGCTTTCTTAGTTTTAGACGATTCATTCTGAAGAAAGTGTATTATTTGAACTGTTTCTTGATTAATTTGGTTATCGTTGTTTTTATTCCCCCCTTCCCTTCAGTCAAATATGCATAGTCTGCCACACACGTAGTGCACTTGGCATCTCGTGTTTATGCTATCTAGAAATGAAATAATCATTTGGAAAGAAGATGGAAAGACCTTTACTTAGGTCATTCGTGAATCCACGTTTAAAGTATATTTTAAATATTGCTGTCATTATATCGTCATTGGCAAACAGTAAAATAAAAGATTCTAACCACTTGCCAATAAACTGCAAGAAGCAAAACGAATAATTAAATACACGAATAAGCAAATTATAAAAAAAAATGTAACTAAAACAACTTTCTTCAAAGAATTTTCATTTTTTCGCCCTCATCGACCTTTAAAAGACTTATTCACACATTCGAAATGCAAATTAATGTTCTAGAAGCAGTCTTTCATTCCCACATGCTTTTTAAAATAACAATAAAATACCGAACAGCTCCTTTGTGACACAAGCGAATAGTCACATGCACTGAGAATTTAAAATCATGCCATATGAATGTAATGAGAATAATGGCTGTCAAAAGCATATTTCATTTGTTAAAATAAATAAAAACAATTGGCAATTGTTTCAATTGATTAATGTATAGTGCCAAAAGGCGATGCTAATTTGTACAATCTCTAAAACTTTTTAATGCTCTGTTTTAAATAATTATAATAATGACATTAATACTAGTTATTGATCTTTGTTAGTACTGATACTAACATTCATTCACTTATTCTAAACCTGTTTCTCGTACTACTAATTTCCACTAACTCGAACCACTTTACATGAATAAAAATAAGTCTAAGATAGTATTTTTCTATCCCATCTTGACTCAATCAGCTGGAAATGTACTTCTGAAAGGGACATAACGAGAAATTTAAATTTACAAAACTAAGAGTTGTGTCCCTTTACCTTTCACGTCGCTGTACAAAACAATTGTTACACCTCTGCCTATATTTTCAGTGGGTTTCAAATTAAAACAAATAACATCTCGACTATTATGTTACCCATATATGCACGTATAATAGTAAACAACAAATGCATAAGAAGTTTGTTTTGTGTTATCTTGTGTAAGAATTGCGTTTATCACTTTCATTATTAACTTATGTTTGAGATTAGAATTACATAGATCATCTTTTCTAAGCAGTTTTTTGTGCAAATGAAATGTTCATATTAATTCAGGATTCGCGTACAGAACCAAATTATTCAAGTGTAATTATAAGTGTAATTACTTGTAAGTTTAATTAGTGTGTGTGTGTGTGTGTGTGTGTGTGTGTGTGTGTGTGTGTATTGGGGTACCCTACCAGTGAAGCATGCTATTCACATTGTACATCAGAAAGAAATAATAACAACATTTATCTATTACACCAGGGATACTTAACCCCTACTGAGCATAATTATCTGAAAAGGCTAATTAAGCAGATTTTTGCACACACGTACTTATGCCATTTGTGCATTTCGGAATTAAAAATGATTGGACAATAGTTTGAATGATTAGTTGATTATCGTATACCACTGCCTTCGTCGCTGAGATCATTATTATAATCAATGACATCATCATTAGCAAAAACAATAAATGTTATATAACGGCCACATAGCTCATATATCAATACAAGCTTTCAAACATTCTAAACTTGATGAAAATGGCAATTAGTGTTTGTCAATGTGTGTTTCAGTGACTTCTCTTCAAACCCGCATCTATACACAAGAGCCAGGCTACGTGTGACCAGAATGGACATAAACCAGATGGACAAAGAGACCTGTAGACAGTTTGTTCCCAGATACACTCAGTAATGCATACACACTTATACCACACGTACGTGCGCAATAGTGATTTAACTACAAGAATTAAGCCTTATATACAAAATTAGTGCTGCAAGTAATCCAGGAGGACATTAGAAAGTCTTTTAACTCACGAATATCATCTTTGATAGCTTCTAGCCAAACTGTGCACTCTGCAGAAAGAAAAAAGTAAACCTAAGTGACATATCTAGCCTGGTTAGAAGAGTTCATGGTGAAATGGCTAAATTTAACTAACTGGATTGCTGAAGGGGTACTTAAACAGTTCGAAATCGAACAGCTGTACCACTTGTGTACTCCTGAATTATGCACTTGCCTGCATGAGGGAGGCGAGAGTGACCTATACAAGTTAGCCTCCATTACATACTGGTACACCACAGCTTGTAACTTTGTAGCAGGCCACCACATGCAGTAATAACTGCTACAAACGACCCGAGTGGATTAAAACAGCTTGCAACACAGGCCACCATCCACCTCCTAACACAGGCCTGCCATAGTAAACCAAAACGATTTGGTACCAAAGGAGTACAAAAAGCCAAGGATGAGATAGTAGTAGAGATGAGGAAGGACTCTCACTCTAATGATGGCACTGCCAAAGTAAATGACATTGAAGTTGAGAGTCTTTTCGACACAGAGACCAAGTTTCAGTCTAGAGTCCAACTGTGACTTCATCAAAAATTAAGACAATCAGACCAGACAGTTACAATTACATATGTTAATTAACGGGACATAATATGTAACGTGCATGCAAAAGAATAATGCAAAGGATGAGAAACGCATTTTCTATTCATATAAAACTTACATTCTCTATCACAATGATGTGCTCAACAAAGACGTGTGCGCAGCCTGTTGTCCTCACTGCATTTCAGAACCAGATAATGGAAAATGTCATGCCAACTGCTTAGTGAACATGCAGGAGTAGGCAGCACTAGTGGACACATTTCTTATTTATTTTTATCAACACATTATATTTCAACGTGAAATATTACTTATATTGCTTGTGCCATCTATAGTGCAGTAATTGTTACTGAGATACCTGAGATACGGTGAGGAGACACTCTATAATAATGCATTATTATTAATGTAATGCTACAAAGTAAGACAAATACAAAGATTATCTTTAGGAAAGTATTAAAGTTTTGTGCTTATGTCATGAAGTAAAATTTCACAGTAAACTGAAATTTATACACACTCTCTCTCTCTCTCTCTCTCTCTCTCTCTCTCTCTCTCTCTCTCTCTCTCTCTCTCTCTCTCTCTCTCTCTCTCTCACACACACACACACACACACACGTTTGTATTTAAATGCAATGAAAGTTTATTTTGAAAACTGCATTAAAAGATATTCAACGAAATCTACAATATCATCTAATATGTTTTGTTTCTTGGCGAGGGAAATCACTTCTTATATATTTAATATTATTGTGAACGATTGTAGGCTGACTGCTTTGCTTTCTTCCGCAAAAGTGGGAAGGATTACCCGATTTCTAATACAAAGCGGGCTTATCTATGGAATTCATTCCTGTATGTGTGTACATTGCTACACAGCGCCATGATTAGTAAAGAACAATAGAGAAATAAATATTTACACGAAAGTCAAACACATTAAGTGTTGAAGATTGATGTGCTATGTATATAAAGCATGTGTTGTAAAACATTAATAAACAATATTATTAATACATATTAAATTGTTTTCTTCAGAAACTTAAATTGATAATTAATTCACGTTTAATATACTTTATATCCACTAGTGCTTACTTTTCTTTAGTAACAAACAAATGTGTAATACGACATAAAGGAAATAAGAGCAAGCTAAAGCAATGCATGACATACTCTCATTTCTAAACAATAGCAAACTAAAGCAATGCATGACGTACTCTCATTCCAAAACAATAGCAAACTAAAACAATGCATGACGTACTCTCATTCCAAAACAATAGCAAACTAAAACAATGCATGACGTACTCTCATTCCAAAACAATAGCAAACTAAAGCAAAACATGACGTACTTGGAGAAATAATAGCAAACTAAAGTAATACATTATCAAAAGTGGGGAATTAATAGCAAAATAAAGTAATATATGACGTACTTGGGGGAATCAATAGCAAAATAAAGTAACATATGACGTACTTGGGGAAACAATAGGAAAATAAAGTAATATATGACGTACTTGGGGGAATCAATGACAAACTAAAGTAATATATGACGTACTTAGGGGAATCAATAGCAAACTAAAGTAATACATTATCAAAATTGGGGAATTAATAGCAAAATAAAGCAAGTTACAACGTACGCTTCATGAGAATCAATAGCAAAATAAAGTAATATATGACGTACTTGGGGGAATCAATAGCATAATAAAGTAATATATGACGTACATGGGGGCATCAATAGCAAACTAAAGTAATATATGACGTACTTGGAGGAATCGATAGCAAAATAAAGTAATGTAAGGCATATTTGAGATAATAATAGGAAAATAAAGCAATAGAATGCGAGACGAGTTATGAAAACAGACATAATGAGACTGAATTTATTATATAATATTTCGTCATATACTACGTAAGCTTGATTCAAGTAAATTGTTTCAGGGTCATAAATAAAACATTTCAAAAGTAATAAATACAAAGAAAACAATCGACTTTACAATTATAAGTGTTATCGCCTTTCTGCTATTTCTTCAAATTAATGTGGTTACTTTATTCAATTTGGTGGCGACGAAAGATTTTGGTTATCATCAACATAAATATTTACAAATAGACTGAAACTAGATTTAAATTATGCATTTCTCGCACACATAATTTGCAGTTTGCCTAAAACGGAATACCTCGATATTTTGACTGTCCTGATGAAGTCTGACATATGACTTGCAACTCGTTCATTTCAAATTAGTAATTTTTGACATTGAATACCCGTTAGCTTCCAAGGCTTTGAAACTGGTGAAGAATAAATATCTTTCTGTAAGGTTGCAGATTCTCTCTGGTAAAACGAGATTAGCCGGAATTGTGAAATCTAAATATTTCTTTTTTCACTGGAAATTATCGAAAAGGACTCAAGCATATTGTATTATATTGCCATATTGCGTCCATTTCTCAGACACAATGACGATATTCATGTGAGTTCTCTCCGTCAAGACACGTAAATAAAAGCTAACACATTCTATATCATCTAATTAAATATATGTGTTCATCCAGTGCAATACCTCATTATGTGTGATGTTGTTATATAAGTAAATCGCATTTTACAAAGTAACACTTCTAACAGTGACTAATGAACTAACAAACATCTATCTTGTATGCAATTCATATGAAATACCCTAAAGTGTGCAAATGTGTGTCTGTGTGTGTGGTCGTGCGTGTAAGTAAGACATTCATAGTCACATGTAATAAAACAACTCCTTCAGTCGATCATTTGTGCTAATCTTTAAACTTCATCTTGATGTCTGTGTGAAAACAATATGCGTACATCATCTGGCACTGACATTACTTCCTGGCAAGGGAAATCGGATTAAGTTTAGGAATAAAATGTTAATAACACACAATCTCTGAAGGACAATTGTTAGAATAATAAATCACACCAGTTTTTTTTTTTTTAAATAAACGTGCTTGCGTGCAATACGATAATGAAAGAATAATTATATTCCTCTGCTTTGTACAATGTCATGATTAGTCTGCAAACTTTAAAACTATTCAATGCGTTAACGCCGCGAAATAAACTGTAACGCAAGAAGGTTATAGGTCATGACCAATAAATGTTATGTAATGTTATAGGCTAATGTAGCTACGTATGTAAGGGGACATCAATAAATGGATAAATTCTAAATAAATATAAAATTACTTTGATGAAAACCATCTACTTAAAATAATGTGCGTGTATGTTATGTGTGTGTGTGTGTGTGTGTGTGTGTGTGTGTACACAGAAATATGTGGAAGATTGGCAGCCAAGATTAGGCAGCGAACTTCATAAGGAGAGCCTAAGTTCAGGTCACTTCGATAATGTATATAAGAATTAGGTCTAGAAATAGGGATATGCAAATTTACTCCACCACACAATTAACATAGAAACCAAACTAATGTGGGCTCCAGCACTAATACCAGGCAAAGATAAATCAGATATGTGAACCGAAACCAGACTTACTGAAAATATCATCCAAGTCATCACTTAGAACATTCAAGATGAATGTTTACATCTGACGAAACATGATACTACAATGAAGTAAAAGATAGAAAAATAAATTATGAAATATACTCACGCGCCAAACCAAAACATATAAATAGCACTAGAAGATTTCAGTCTTTAAGAACTAATAGCATTTCTTCTAAAAAAAAATAAAAGATACGACCTTGCAAACAGCAGCTATATTGACATTAAGCATAATTTCGAGTTCGAAAGCCAAGGGCATTTACACTAAAATAGACAACAGTGCGTCTGCTCCTGATACTGATAATGTTTGCACAGAGGTCACATTGAAAGTTGATGGTACGACATCTGGAGATAAAATGTATAATGCTGTCAAAGTGATAAATTTGCATTTCTGAAAAGACGTAACGAAATCACTAAAATATATCTACTAGGTCTGATCATTTAAATACCGTTTCCTATTGTCGACCTCTTTATTTAGGTGAAACTACAGAAGAATCTTTCTTCAAACATGGATTTGACCATTTAAAGTGATTGCCAATGACATCATATGAACAACAGTGGAAAAGTATATCATTAATAGTTTGCAATTGACATCAATGATAAAGCTTGCCCAGTCCACCTACTCTGTGTTATTGACTTTTACGCTTTATGTTAAATTTATTACTAAATGGATTGATATTTTAATGATATTACGCAAAGAATGCAATTACGTCATAGTGACACAGTTGTATATACTCTTCACCAGTAGACCGCATACATTGATATACTATTGGTGAAGAATATGTGTGAAAAATACATAATGTCTTAGTTATTTTACTTGCTTGAAATCATTAGACGTCAATCCATTTCATCCATACAGTTCTCTTTTCTCCAAAGTAGTAGATAATTACAAAGGCATTGTGGGATAAACAATGAAGGTTCGCTTTATTCACTTCAAAATATATTTACCCTGCCTCACTCCATTTAAGCAAGAGACAAATGAAAAAAACATAAAATTACAGTTATATTATTATTTATCTCTTAGATATTCTGATGTGATGGGTCTTTTAAACTGAGAGAAACTGACCCTTCCGGTGTTTCATATTTTATCTTAGCGAATAAACAATATAAAAATAACAATGAGTAGAGTTTACGGGAAAACAAATAAATATGAAATGAATAAACTTCGTGCTTGCATGCGCGTGTGTGTATGTTTTGCATGTGTGCGTGAGTGTATAATTTATTACTCTCCAATTTCATTTCTGTAAATGTAAATATGTTTGTCAATAGTCATCTTCAAAAATTAGATCATACAAATAAATTAATATATGAGTAATTTTATTGTGGCACTAAGTCATCATCATTAATATGAGTGATATATTACTCTGAGTAATGTTTGAGCATAATTGTCATAGAAACATGAGTTTCGGAACATATTTGTGCAGTTTCTTATTAACACAAGGCATCATGTGATTTTCTCAATTACATCAAAGACAAATTAATTGCATAATTACAGCAAGTAAACAGTGGACTAATGTTCTGTTAAATGCTGTCACATAATGACTTATGTAGCCTACACCCACCGTCCTCTAAAAATAAATCACACGTAAGCCTACCTTCTAGAATGGCTGAGTCTTATCCCTGGGCTGGAAACAAACCTGAATGTTCCAGACACTCATTCTAATGAATCAACCGGAACACCACTCATCCATGTGCAAACAAACATACTAGAACTCACTTAATATTTGTCACTCAAATGCAAGCTGACCGCTTGTGGAACACATGTTTTTGGTTCATAACCTTAATAATGTATATTTATAACTTATTATATTAAATTAAATATAAGTAATAAAGCCAGTATTATTAAAGTATAATCATACATATAACCTTATCGCAAATTAACAACACAGAAAATAAATCCTTTGTATATATTACCACAGACGATAGACACTTTATCTGAGATGACCTTGATGAGTGTTGAGCAATCAAGCAGTGCCAGAATGGAATCACTTTATCTAAGATGTTGATTTCAATGAGTTCGTTCAGTCCACCATTAGTCATCCGCTACTAAACAGTTCGTTTACATTATTCCTCTTACAACTAACTTCAGGAACTTCTCTTCTTCGCCATGGTTATTGAACTTTACCCACCAGATTCAGGCATTTTATTTGTTCGTCATGATCATTGAACTTTACCCACGAGTTTAAGGTCTTTTATATGTTTGCAATGTTTATTGAAATTTACCCACCACCTTTATGCATTTTATTTGTTCGCTATGGTCATTGAATTTTACCCACCAACTTCATTCACATTTTTTGTTGTCATTTTCTATGTAAGTTATCGTCATGTAACGTCCTCGACCAACCTTAATAGACTGACATTATTTTCTTCACGACCTCTGCATCAAATCGCTTTCTTTGCTCCCAAGTACCCTTTCCAAAATCGTGTACAGGGTGTGTTATCTCTATACTACCGTGCACTAGTTCCAAAACATAATAAAGCTTGTGGTAACTCTACACTACCGTGCACTGGTTCAAACACATAACACAGCTTGTGGTAACTGTACATTATTGTGCACTAATTCCAAAACATAATACAGCTTGTGGTAACTCTAATCTATCATTTCCTTAAATTTTATTTTACGAGTTGTCTTGGTGAACCTGAGAAATTTCATACATTGATCAATATTTAATATTTGTACTTTAAAAAATAATGACAACAAAATTACTTTGTATTTGATTAATGGGTATGTGCACATCTTTACCATCCTCTCAATCCTTAGCATATATATTGAAGTAATTGCACAGTCTTTCCTTCATCTTTTGCTTATAGGCAGGCATCTCATGATAGAGTAAAATAGTATTTTCCGTGATTTAAATAATTTTACTTGATTTGAGTTACAAAATTAGGGTGCATATTAATACTACTCTTTATTTGTATTTTCTTAGTATCTAACTATGCTAAGTTTAATACATGACTGGCTGTTTTGGCGAAGCGACGATTTCATTTGTGTCAATAAATTATTAAGGCAACATATACCGGATACGGAAACTACTATAAATCACTGGGATGCTGGCGCTGCTATACATATCTCTTGCAAGCGATTAACGCTTATAAACAACAAGGAAGGGTTATTGCCACTTTATGAAATAGAAAACGAAAAAAAACAACTTTTCAATAGAAAACACGCAGAAGAACAAAATGATTTTGTATAACGGATTTTTATATTGGATCAGTTTTACATGTAGTTATGGTAAGTGATTATCTTTTAACTGTTTCTTGTTATTGAACTAAATGCGGATCGTGCACTCTACAAATATACATGTTTTTCAACAAAAGGATGCGGATACAGAGAGAGAGAGAGAGAGAGAGAGAGAGAGAGAGAGAGAGAGAGAGAGAGAGAGAGAGAGAGAGAGAGAGAGAGAGAGAGATTGCTATTTCTAATCAACGTTCTGTGTTACTTAATGAACACTTTGATTTTTTTCATGACAAGTACTTTTAGCAAGAATTTCTGTTGCTGACACGAACTCATCAGGGCCAGAATCAACTGTTGCAACTAATACGAACGTTTCTTTGCTGCTATCTATGAATTATACTTTAACAACAACGAATGAATCAATGATGACTTTGCAAAGTTGGTCGACTAACTCATCCTTCGAAATACCAGGATACTCAGACCCAGAAACAGTCTCACTTCGGCCAGCAAATTCATCTTCAAATACAAATAATTCGTTAAATTCAACGAAAGGTAGGTGTGTCTTTAACTTTGTTATTGATAGATAGATAGATAGATAAATAGATAGATAGATAGTCATAGAGACAGACAGACAGACAGACCAATAGATAGATAGATGGATAGATAGACAGATGGATGGATATATAGATAAATATTGCCAATTTTAATCAACTTAGTGTGTGTCACTTAATAAACACTTTGATTGTTTTTCATGACAAGTGCTTTTAGGAACAATTTCTGTTGCTGACATGAACTCATCAGGACCTGAATCAACCGTTGCAACTAATATGAACGTTTCTTTGCTGCTATCGATGAATTCTACTTTAACAACAACGAATGAATCAATGATGACTTCGCAAAGTTGGTCGACTAACTCATCCTTGGAAATACAAGGATACTCAGACCCAGAATCGGTCTCACTCCACCCTGCATCTTTATCTACTGATATAAAGAATTTGTTAAATTCAACTTCAACTGTGAAAGGTAGGTTTGTCTTTAACTTTCTGCAACATCACCAACATATCTTGATTCAGTGTCTGAGAATATTTTTGCCTCACATTGGGATATTATGTTACTCAAAGTAACCGGTGACCCTAAATGATCTTTCCATTGCCAATTTATTTGTTTTGTTGATAATTTGGAAATTATTTATTTACCTGTTGCATTGGGATCCTTAACACATTGATGGGTAAGGGGTATTTTTCCACAATGATACTCCACCTCTGTATTTCCTTAAGTATCATTGATCAGTTCCTGCTGGCCAGTGTGTGGCCATTGGTTAGCCCTATTTGGCTAGCTTTTCAGAAATGCACGTGTCATTCGATAAGTCATTTATCTATATATAAAAAAGTAGGAAGTGGACCGACGCATTCAGTGAAACGTCGATTTTGAATCGTTCAAATAATGATACGAGTGGCATTTAATTTTAGCATTGCTTCAAGCAATGTCTAGTTAATTGATTAGGGTGAAATGTAATGATTTTTCAATTGGATGTTTGGCTTAACATGCAGTGCATGCGTTCTGCTTTTTAAAATCTTACTGCATAAATATCAGTAACATGAACAAATTCTCTAAAATGTATCACAATAACATAGTTCACAAGTAAATGCATACACAAAAATAAGTGACAAATAATGGAGAGGCGGACATATTTGTCTGTCTATCTGTATGTCCGTCTATCTATATATACCTGTCTATTTATATATCTACCTATCTGTGTGTGTGCATTTCAGTACTATTTTACTCTTTGACTGTATTCAAGTGCTGTAACTCCAAATAATAAGGCGTATACAAACATAATTTGATACTAAAAATGTTGGAACAATTTAGTGTGTGAAATCCTTGCGTGAAGTATGTGCGTGTGAAATTGCATATTGTTAATTTAAACTACGTTTGCTACATTTCTGTACATAACTGAATAACTTAACATCTGTAGTTTATAGCTACTGTATTGCCACATCTACACATGGAAATCAATTAATTATTTAATCGTCATTATTTTTGTTTTACATTTCAAATATTTATAAATAAATAAAAACATGTGCATATCATTTTTAAAAATAAAAACAAGATTAGGTACTGATTGCTAAGTTGGTTTGGCCTTTCTGTCAAACACTCCTCTTCACTATATTAACTTAAGACAAATTTATGAGGATTTGAAAGATGTGCACCATCGACAAGATGACGTGTCTTGAATGTTTCCGTGTTAAACACCATTTGTTGGCATTCTGAGTGCATTGGCTATGATATGAGTTAAATACCAGGAGAACGAATGGAACATACTAATAACATGATTTAATAACCCCCTCTTGAATCTCTTCAAATGTATCATTTAATCGTGGACTGCAATGAGCACATTACAGGAAATAATCAAGGCACTACTAACTATTGATAAGATGCACAGCATATATAGACCGCATAAAGCTTTAAGTGAACAGCATTAAGGTCTCATAAAATGGTAAAGGACAATCTTCTACATTCTTCCAATTAAATGCTGAGGAAATGCGATTCAATTTAAAAGAATAGACAGAATGTACCTATGAGTTGAGGTGCATACTGTGACCATAATAAGATCCCCTCATATCGGACTGAACGTTTATAATCTGTTCACAAACATCCCCCCCCCCCTCGATTTCTTTGATATACACACAATATTCCTTTGTAAGTAAAGCTACACGATATTTATCCACAACTGTGCAATATAACTATTAGAACCTAATCGCAATTGCGACCCCAAACCTCGAGATAAGTCACATTGTCCCAATAAACCGTTTTAAGATGCTTTAATAGAGGTCTGAATGTTGAGGTGAAAACTTTTTTAAAAATTGGACATATCTACGTTTTTATATATCGTGTAAATGTAAGGAATGCCGTTTTGAGAAAAAGGAGTTTAAAAGTTATGAAAATTCAAAACCAATTTTACCATAGCAATCAAAGATATTTTCTCATAACATTTAGACGAAATATCAATACAACTATGCCACTTACAGTATAACAATGATATTATTATCACTGCCTATATACTGCGTATAAGAAACATCTGAAATATAGATATTAATTAATGACTCATGCATGCTGTTGCCATATCAATATTTCTTTTGGTAGGATGCTAACTTGAGTCTGCATTGTCCTTATTTATATTAATAAAATAGGCAAAGCCTTGACTTTTATACTAAAAGAGTACTTACTGAGCGAAAATAACTATATAGAGTATAATAAGGCAAAGCCTTAACAGTTTATTCTAAAAGAGTACTTACTGAGCGAAAATAACTATATAGAGTATAATAAGGCAAAGCCTTAACAGTTTATACTAAAAGAGTACTTACTGAGCGAAAATAACTATATAGATTATAATAAGGCAAAGCCGTAACAGTTTATACTAAAAGAGTACTTACTGAGCGAAAATAACTATAAAGAGTGTAATGCTATAATTTTTGAAAGTGACTTCTTACTCTAAACCGGGGTTAGTCAGCTGTACACCATTCAAAGAAATTTTATTTTAAATCGTAGAGTACATTACATGTACACATTTTCATATTATTTGCATTGCTCAATTGCTACAAATAATATATAAGAAAACTGGAAAAATGTCACTCATTCAACTCCAACGTTTATGTAGATTTAACTTAAATTAATGGCTATCCAAATCAATGTACACCATAAAACCTATGCTGCGAAAACCAATAGTTAGACTATAACATTGTGTTTTATTTAAATCATTAGATATAAAATATTTTGAATTTTTTTCCTTCTGTAATTTCTCACATGTCCACCCTTTGTGACAACATTCATGGATAGAAAATTGTGCAAGGCATTTAGAGCCACTGATGTGCAATCTCCTTCAAAACAAGCACCAGCACAGGCTGTTTTTTTTTTTAGCACTTTGCACTTGAACTTAACGATTAATTTTTAAAAGTTCACTAACAGAGTGCACCTTTGTTCCATTTTGAAAATCTACATCAATAGGGTGATGGTCGACAAGCACAAGAGGTTCATTAAAATCATCGCCATATAAACAAACATAAATACTATGCAACAGTTTGCAAACTTTTGTGCAGAGCTGTCTGAAAGATGAATGCGAATGTGTGCAATGTAAGGGATTAAATTATGGAGGGGAAACTATTGCATACAATATTTAATGCATAACAAATATAAACGTAATCACATGAACATGTTTTCTTGTATTTTGCAGTTCGTCTTGTAGGCGGAAGTGTACAGTTCCAGGGTCGGGTGGAGATTAATTTAAACGACGCTTGGGGAACAATCTGCGATGACGAATTTGATAACAATGATGCCATCGTGATTTGCAGGATGCTTGGATATATACAGTAATATCAGTAGTGTAATACAAAAAAAACAATATATACAGTAATATCAGTAGTATAATACAAACAAATACAATATATACAGTACTATCAGTAGTATAATACAAACAAATACAATATATACAGTACTATCATTAGTATAATACAAATAAATACAATATATACAGTACTATCAGTAGTGTAATACAAACAAAAACAATATATACAGTACTATCAGTAGTATAATACAAACAAATACAATATATACAGTACTATCAGTAGTATAATACAAACAAAAACAATATATACAGTACTATCAGTAGTATAATACAAACAAATACAATACATACAGTACTATCATTAGTATAATACATATAAATACAATATTTGCAGTAATATCAGTAGTATAATACAAAAAATACAATAAACACAACAGTATGAGACAAGCTAATAAGACATATTTGAAGACATTATATATTTTTTCTAAAAATAGCTTAATTAAAAGAAAATAATATATGGATTGTAAAGAACAGAATCTTTGGTTGAATAATACTGATGTATTTCTAAATCGACTTCAAACTTTGCCAATTAATTTTATTAAATTTATTAAATTTTATTTTAGTAACCAGTCAATAAATGATTCTTTACTTATTTATAAATCAGTTTCATTAATGTTACATTCCCCCGGTATTTATTTAAAGACCCTGTTTCAGAATTATAATTTTAGTTAATGTAAATTCCTTTCCACTTATTCTGACAATAGACCGGTTGCCCAAATTCACCGTTCAGTCCAATTGTGTAAACAAAGCAGGAACTGGGAACGTTAAACAATTATAACTAATTATGCAAGCAGTCTTCTCATTCACGACTCACAGCCCCCATTCCAGTCCCTATTTGGACTTTCACACATGAATTAGTCAACCACAAAAAAATGTTTAATAATTAAAAAAAGATTTAATAAAATTTAACAATAACAAGATAATCAGATTACGTGATTTCAATCTTATCAATGCTATTATCCGACTCATGTTGGATTGCTAAAACGTGTTACTTTATAGTTCAGGTGATCAGGCCCTTGCACTTAGCTGGTCATCCAATTGCCAAGAAATGGCGCACTCGTTCCCCAACAGTATACAGTTAGTTATACGGGTTTCAGCGGTGGCCGTCAGTCATCAATCTTGGTCACAAGATCAGCGTCTTGTACTTGTACACAGACGCAACACGCTTAGGGTCGCTCTGACGATCCCCAAGGCTCAATAATATGCCAAGGAAACACCCCAAGGTATAGGAAACAGGTTGAATATAGGCCTGAGTCCCAACAATGAAATAAAACCAGGAACCAAGAAAAAGGAAGAAGAAAACGAAGACCAAGACGAAGAACAAGAAGAAGACCCGCTCTGGAAATATAAGAAATTCCTATGAGCGACAATCCTATAGTCTCGCAATCCGAACACGTGGCATGGACCATCACAGTATCTTTACATCAATATTTAAGTTTACATAATAAAGATACAGGTCAGTTACGCTCAAGCGTGTTACAATTAAATACAGCATAAAGCACGCACAAGACTTAAACATTTCAAAGAAAACATTTATATTTTACAATGAAAAAATTAGATAAAAGAGAAACCAAATACAATTTAAATCACACACATGCATGTTACAATTGCAGCAACAATTATGCACGCAAAGTGAATTAAAATTGTTACATGAAAAATTTACAATGAACGTGCACAGACGTTCTGCACTACAATTCAGTTAATTTAGTTTAATAAAATTAATGTTTCTCAATTTAAAAATGCAAATATTTTAGTTTAGCCACACTTTTCTTCAAGCCACGTGTTTGGAGAAAATGCAATAAATACAAATTCTGCAATAATAGATACACACATTCACACAATGAAATCTTAATGAAATACAAAGCAATATTTTAAGAAATCAATGTGTTACCTTGTTAGTATGAAAATACGATCATAGCAGCAGGTCTCTGGTGATGATTCACGGAATATCGCTAATGACTAGACAAATGTCTTCAAGTCCGTCTCCTTCCTCGTGAATAAAGATTGGCGGCAGTATGCGGTATTTAAAGAAGCATAAGAATTTGTGGCGGGAAATCTATTAGTCACGTGTCGTGCGTGGGTGCGACCTACAATCGGCCATTGTCTAAAATATTACGTAACTGGAGCCAGTCTCTTCTCTCTCTCAATGCAAGGTGCCTAGAGCGTATCAATTATGCAACTTTTATGAAAATGACTGTCCATAAAACTAAATATAATGAATTCACTGAATGCGGGTTAGGAGGTCTAGTATAATTTGTCATGACTCCATGACAATTACGCATAAATGATCATATTATGAAATAATTTGAATGATCAAGTTTAAATTTACATATTTCTTGCCTGAGAAATAATATGAAATCAAATTTATTTTTATACTGAATAAAACTAATAACAATGCTGTAAAATATGTGTTCCACAATAAATTGCATTTTGTTTATTGTGCATGTTCAACAAGATTTATATTAATATTAGGGTGTAGATTAAACCAATTAATTGAAAACCTGTCGTGATTTAAATAGATTACTAATTTTGAATGATTATTTTTTTTTAAATGGAAGAAAAAAATTGTGTAGTCTGACAATACACGTTCTTGGCCCTGAAATGTTTTACTCTAGGGTCTGCTTGGTGAGTTCATTACTATCTTCAAAAGCCAGACCTTCTCGTGGTCACTGTAGTCACTATCACTAATCCTTCCATCTGACACCAGATAGGCCTACGTGTTAAGTATTTCCTACAAATTAAGGTACATATATATATCTCATGATGAAATAATGAATATAAATTCCAAATATGTTGAAAACTCCCTACTGAGAGCGTAAGCGACACCAACTTCTCACTCGAACTCTTTCTCTTTTTCTTCTTTTTCTTTCTCTCTCTCTCTCCTTCTCTCTCTCTCAAACCCTCTGTGTACATTTAATAATAATTCTATCCTCTATGCTTTCACAGTCCCAATAGAATACCAGAAGTTAAACCAATGGCTTACTACGGTGAAGGATCGGATCCAATTCTTTTAGACGATGTTCGTTGCTCTGGAACTGAAACAGATATTTTAGACTGTAAGCATCGAGAAATTGGTACACACAACTGCGGGCACAAAGAGGACGTCGGAGTGGACTGCTATGGAGGTGAGAAATAGACATTGCTTGCACTACAATATGTTTAGCCTTGGATGAAAACCCAACGAGACATAAAGAAAAAGAATAAAGAGATGCGAGGAAATAAAGTGTTAATACATGTACGAGTGTGTATATATGCATGTATAATAATAATCCTGTGATAAATCGTTTTCTCCAGGAAATGAACTTCGGCTTACGGACGGTGATGACCCTTCAAATGGTCGAGTTGAAATTAAAGTCAATGGTTCCTGGGGGACTGTATGTGATGACGGCTTTGATGTCAGGGATGCTATGGTTGTATGCAAAATGCTTGGATATACAGAGTAAGCAAATTATGTATCTTTCAAAGGCTTTAAAACATATATGACATTTGATGACGCGAACAGTAATAATGGTATATTTCGTGTGTTTGTGTGCGTGTAGAAATGTACCATGTGGAAGTTCTCTTAGCAACTTTTAAATTAACTTGTAATTCGCAGTGTGCAATCGGAAAGGAGGAGAAAATATTAGTCATGGTAACGATTATGGGAGATAATGTCTCCCATCTGTAGGTTAAATGTCGCTATGATTCGTAAAATTGTGTTCATATAAATAAAATTATATATACATATACACAGGTAAAGCATTTCTTAATCGGAACCTGTGACTTCTAGTATATCAATCCAACAATCAAGAAAAATGTCGAATAGCATTATAATGTTGCATTTAAAGATAATCCCACATAATAGCATTCTGCCATGAAAGTTGAAAGATTTCAAAAAAATATAAATTACATTTTTGTGTAAGCAAAATTGAAGAGAAAATATTTTTCTGATATGTAGTATTACTTTCATTTGGGCTGGTTATGTACGAAAATATGAAACATCAAATGCACTTGTTAATGCTCGTAAAATGCATGTAATAATTTATTATTACAGTGCTTTGAAGCATTCCTTTCGTTCTTTTATTTGACTGAGGGCATTCCCTTTCAATCCATTTAGCTCCTCTCTCTCTTAATCTCTGTCCATCTCTATTATACAGCGTGTTGTCTCCCTTTCCGTTATTTACGTGTGCCCCATCTCTCCATCAAACTCCATCCTCCTTCTCCTTTACATAACACATCATGCCCTTCTGTTACATTTTTTATCTCTCCCTCCCTCACTCCCTCTCCCCGTCCCTATTTTTTTTCACATAACATGCTGTTTCTCTCCTCTCTTACTTATCTGTGCCCCCCTCTCAATCTCTATTATATAACACGTTGTCTTCTCTACTGTTAATTGTGCACACCCCTTTAGTATATAACACGTCTCCCTTTCTGTTACTTATGTCTCTCTCTGTACCTAACCACTTCTATTCGCTACACATGTCTGTCGCAGAATTAAGCCCAAAGTTACAAATGCTGCACTCCGTTCACAAGATATGAGTCCAATCTATTTAGACGATGTAAATTGTTTTGGAAATGAATCACATATTATCGACTGCCAACACCGACCAATTGGTAAACACGACTGCCAACACTCAGAGGATGTAAAAGTTTCTTGCTTCAAAGGTGAGGAACGTGCACAGATTGAATTGATAATTTATTCGGATGTGCGTATAAACCGTAAAAGGCAGAGAAATATGAAACGAAAAAGGAATACGATGGAGGAGGGATAAATGAATCTGTAAATGAGAAGGAAGGAGGGAGATGGCGGGAGTAGCATGAATGTAGTCAGAGGGAGCGAGAGTGGGAAGTAGTTTCACTTTCAAAGCCTAGACACCAAACTATGATTACACATTTAAATAACACGATATACGAAGTCAACCCTACTACTACTACTACTACAATTTAAAATAATAATAATAATAATAATGAAAAGGAAAAACAAGTCTGATTATGAAAGATCCACAGAAAGGCACAACACCAAACAACTATCGTCCAATCACTTGCCTATCAACCACCTGGAAGTTACTATCAGGAATTATAGCTGACAAAATCATGACTCACCTTGAAACAAACAAACTTCTAAACAATGAACAAAAGGGTGCTAGACCAGGCAGCAGAGGAACAAAGGACCAATTGGCAATTGATAAGGCAATAGTGACTGACAGCAAGAAACGAAGAACAAATCTTGCAATGGCATGGATTGATTATCAAAAGGCCTATGACTCAGTCCCACATTCATGGATAATTGAAACATTAAAATTGTACAAAGTAGACCATCAATACAGAACCTAATTCAGGAGTCAATGAAAAACTGGAAAACCACCCTCACATGCAACAACAGAAATATTGCAGACATAGCAATAAATTGTGGAATCTTCCAAAGTGATTCCTTATCGCCACTGCTGTTCTGCATTGCCCTGAATCCTCTCAGTCAAGTGATCCAGAAAACAGAGTTAGGATACAAAATGAAAGCAGGACAGGTCATCACCCATCTACTGTACATGGACGATCTCAAGCTGTACGGAAAAAATGAACGTGACATCACATCCCTGATCAATACTGTCAAGATCTGCAGTAAGGATATCAACATGAAATTCAGCCTTGAGAAATGTGGACGAATTATCATCCAGAAAGGCAAGGTCAAAACAACAGAGGGCCTGCAATTCGACATCGGAAAAATCAACGATGTTTCAATGGAAAATGGATATAAGTATCTTGGGATACTACATCAAGAAAATATGCAGAGAGAAGTGAAGTCCAAATTTAAGAGAGAATATGAAAAACGTGTTAGACAAGTCCTGAAGTCCAAGCTAAATGGGGCGAACAAAATACAAGCCCTTAATGCATACGCAATACCTGTAGTAAGATACACTGGAGGTATCATAGATTGGACAGCAAATGAAATAAATGAACTGGACAGGAAAACAAGAAAACTACTCACAATACATAAAGCCTTACACCCCAAAGCAGACGTAGACAGACTCTATGTATCTCGAAAAATGGGAGGCAGAGGTCTCAAGAAAATCAAACATGTCATTGAAGCAGAAGTCATTGACCTTGTGGACTACATCTGGAATAACAACAAAGATGATCCACTGATAGAAGCAGTAAAAATGAGTGGACTATTCCAACCCCCGGAAACAGACAAAGAAACATGGAAGAAAACAACGAAGCAAGAACTAGCACATACTTGGAGCCAGAAACCTCTGCATGGCCAGTATGTACGACAAGCCGACGAAATATCAACAAAGCAATCAACGTACAAATGGTTGAAAGAGGCAGGATTGAAAGCAGAAACAGAAGCACTCATAACAGCTGCACAAGATCAAGCATTCAACACCAAAGCACACAAAACGAAAATCATGAAAATTTCAAATGATTCCAAATGTCGACTCTGCAAATCCATGGATGAGACAACAGAGCACATACTATCTGGATGTCAAGTTCTGGCTGGAACGGAATACACCAAACGACACAATGAAGTGGCAAAACACATACATAGAAATCTGTGTGAGAACTATGGCATACAAACCCCAGAAAGAGCATGGATGCATCAACCAGAAGCAGTCACCGAAACAGAAGAAGTCAAAATACTGTGGGACTTCGAGATAAGAACAGATCGGGTGATTCCTGCACGAAGACCAGACATTGTAGTTCTCAATAAGGCCAACAGAACAGTATCAATCATTGATGTCGCTGTTCCAAGTGATAGAAACATAAAAATAAAAGAAAGAGAAAAAATAGAAAAATACCAAGACCTCAGATAAGAAATCCAGAGACTGTGGAATGTAAAAGCAGAAGTGATACCAATAGTGATAGGAGCCTTGGGGAACATAACATCTGAATTGGAAGCCTACCTGAATAAACTCTCTGGAGACCACAGACTCTGGATTTCTTATCTGAGGTCAAAGGAGTGCCCAAAATCGGGTTCCTTTGATAATTTAACAATTTATATAGCAATTAAGTATTAAAATTGGGATAGGCAAATTTACTCCTCCACAAAATGAAATATAAAAACAATTGAAAGAAAATAGCAAAAACACATCAATAACTCAGAAATCCCGAGACTGGGGAATATAAAAGTCGAAGAGATACATGTAGTGATAAAGGCCTTGACGAACATAGCATCTGAGTTGGAAGATACCTGAAAACCACAAACTCGGCCATCTATTAAAAGTAACGCTTTGATGTGTTTTAAGGTCATAATAAAAAAAATCATTTCATTTCTCAAAGGATGTTAAATGACTGTGTATAAGTAAAAGAGTGTTTCTTTCATATTAAATTTTATTGAATTTTCAGGTGAATGAAAGGTTGACTGTGTGTAAGTGAAAGAGTGTTTCTTTCATATTAATATTTATTGAATTTTCAGGTGAATGAAAGAATGAGTGAAGAATGCATTAGCAATTGCAATTTAATAAACTCACTCCAATCAGAGATTGGTAAATGATTCATGAAATTCAGGACAGTGCGTAAGATTCTTCTGCAAAATCCTCTCTATATTTTATAAGGTTTCCAGTTTCGAGATTGTTTTTATTATGTGTATGATTTTATATGTGTCACTGTTATTTCAACCATAGCTCAGCTGTAATCACCATGTATGCTCGAATGTCTATTTCTCTAGACATTAGGATCTGTGCTCGATTTAAATGATGGTAAGCGATCAGTAATTGGAAGACTGATGCAGGTGAGTTTACGTTCCACTGATTTAATACTGAAACATACAGTGGAAAATATATATTATCCTATTAAAATTCTTTTCGACTACCATTTGTTTGTTTGTTCATTCCACTATTTCTTTAGTGTGAAGCACAACAATGAACACACTATTGTGACGGTCTACTGCAGTTGTAGTGTATTAGTTTGTATTATAAAGT
Source organism: Sinotaia quadrata (assembly GCA_028829895.1). Taxonomy (NCBI): domain Eukaryota; kingdom Metazoa; phylum Mollusca; class Gastropoda; order Architaenioglossa; family Viviparidae; genus Sinotaia; species Sinotaia quadrata. Next base: position 122,467,424 of record CM054179.1, read on the forward strand.
CCTCCTTGGGAAAGGTGGGACATGATTATTTCATCACAGTCAATATCAGTACATCGCTATAATAATCAATGATTATTGAGACGACTCCTGTATCGACGTTAGCAGATATGTTAGTGCGACACATTTCATGCAGTAAGGCTAACAGTATGTATGCAAGCCAACCCCATGTATCGAATGACTTGAAACACACATGGAGGTAATCTGTATAATAAATTTGGCGACTTTCATAATAATATGAACATTGAATACTAATAGCGTGGAGAACAACACTTATTATAATAAATTTGGTCATAACAATGAATGGAAATGCTTTACATGTCCTAATCCATGCATATCAAATGAAAGGGTGTCACTGCCAAGCTGACTCTGAGGGTTGTAACCAAAATGCAGGCACTTGTAACAGTGGTTGTTACGAAGGCTGGACTGGAATGGATTGCAAAATACGTAAGAACCTCATATTTACTATTAAAGTACTCAAAACACAGAGCAAAACTAAATTCACGAATAGCTATCAGTAAGATAGCATGAACCGTAGAATATTATGTCATTCTTGCATTATTCTCACCACATAGGAGTTAAATGACTTATTACCTAGGCTGAACATTCATTACATTATTCATTTGTGTTATAGATCTTTAATAGCATTACCTTATTTCAGTTCCACTCTGGATGATCCAAATAAAAGTATCTTTACAGAATTATTTTGTCAGTTTTATTTATAAAAGGCGTATGTTTCTAAACACTCAACTGTGTATCATTATTGTTAATTATAATTTGTGTTGTTTCATACTTCCTAAAAGACGTGTCATGACCATGATAAATCTATATATACATTTTATACTCTGCCATCATGATAATAATATGAGAGGAGTATAAACTTATATGAATCTATAAACCATAATGTTTATTACCGTATACACGTATTATCATTTAACTAACAGTATATGTCTGTCGCTATTAAACTTTTCAAAATCTTTTAAATTCTGTGCGTATAAACTCTAATGAAAACGCGAGAGATATCTCGTTATCAAATTACTATTAATTACTGCTACGTAGTACACTCCCATGAGGTACAAAATAATATATATTGCATATCTGTTGAGGTGCATTTCTTGTCATATGATTACTTAAATTTGATATCCAGTGTATGCTTCTTCCCGCGTATAGTTCTGTACATGGAGATCACGTATTTCCTGTACATGGAGATCACGTGTGTTCCTGTACATGGAGATCACGTATGTTCCTGTACACGGAGATCACGTATTTTCATGTACATGGAGATCACGTATAGTTCTGTACATGGAGATCACGTATGTTCCTGTACATGGAGATCACGTATGTTCCTGTACATGGAGATCACGTATGTTCCTGTACATGGAGATCACGTATAGTTCTGTACATGGAGACCACGTATGTTCCTGTACATGGAGATCACGTATGTTCCTGTACATGGAGATCACGTATGTTCCTGTACATGGAGATCACGTATGTTCCTGCACATGGAGATTGCGTATGTTCCTGTACATGGAGATCGCGTATGTTCCTGTACATGGAGATCACGTATGTTCCTGTACATGGAGATCACGTATGTTCCTGTACACGGAGATCACGTATTTTCATGTACATGGAGATCACGTATAGTTCTGTACATGGAGATCACGTATGTTCCTGTACATGGAGATCACGTATGTTCCTGTACATGGAGATCACGTATGTTCCTGTACATGGAGATCACGTATAGTTCTGTACATGGAGACCACGTATGTTCCTGTACATGGAGATCACGTATGTTCCTGTACATGGAGATCACGTATGTTCCTGTACATGGAGATCACGTATGTTCCTGCACATGGAGATTGCGTATGTTCCTGTACATGGAGATCGCGTATGTTCCTGTACATGGAGATCGCGTATGTTCCTGTACATGGAGATTTAAATGCTTTCTTAATAGCTAAATACGGAAACAATCTGCCATTAACTAAAGCATACCATTGGAATGTCTTCTGACTTTTCCACTTTATTATAAACTGTATTAAAGGATGCTGTAAATGTAATTCTAATCCGATAAAGTTAACATATAATTAGCGGATATATTAAGCGTTCATCACTAGATTTCAATATTTCAATGATAAAAAGTAATTCTTGTCGATACATGTATTGCCTGATCACAAAACTTTAGCTTTGTTTGTAGTTGCTCAAGGACTGTTAACTAACCAATATGTTTAAAGATTTTCTAAATTTCATTCATCATGCACTATTAAAGTGTTTTTCTCAGACTCCTTATAAAGATAAAATCCTATTTACTATTAATTAGTAGTAGTATGTGCTTGTAACTTTTATTTTGCCTTTAGGCTGGAATACGTCACTGTATTTATCCCCGGGTATCAAAAGGGAAAGTATCGGTTTGTCTTCATTTGAAAACTATTGCTACTACGACAGCCATCCACAGACCTCATCATTTTACTGGGCTAAGAGAAAATGCAGGTAATTAAAAAGTTAATAATGAGGACGGTGACGACAATGATGATGACGAAAATAAATGATGCGGATGATAATTGTGTTTGACAGTTTAATTATGTATATTACTGACGCAAACTTTAGAAGTTCACTGTGAGATCTAGAGGAATGTATTCGATTCCGAGATGACAGATGGGATTCGAGGGAAGAAAATCAGGCTCCTTAAAAATATTGTGTCCCGTTCATATTAAAGCTCTACACATATCATTACTTAATCATCATAATCAGGGTACCCTAGTGGAAAGTGAGCAAATCGAAAGCAAATAAACGCCGTGTCAATATTGACATCGCAAGAATATTTCCACCAACAAGACTTATATATAACAGAGTTGGCCATTAGTCACAAGATTCAGAATTTGAAGGCTCACGAATTCATTCAGGTGTTATCATCAGTGAATAATGTCTTCAGGACTAGAAGGGATCGATTGAGCAATTCACGGTAGTAACATTCCACCATTATCAAAGACTGAACTAAAAGCAAGTGTGCTATTTTCCAGACACCTATTTCAAAACTGAAACACCACATACTAAACTCCCACTATCTCACATGTTAGTTATGGAGAACATGTGGATAACCGTTAATAATAGTGATTTATAAATCACTCTCCAAGTGAAGAGCACCACCACTGTCATGGGCAACAAGTTGTATTATGATACCCCCCCCCCCTCTCAATCTTCCAGGAATTTTCAATCAAAGCACAACGTCAGCTTTGCATAATATAGACAAAATTATAAAACTAATCTCTACCTTCAGCAAATCAGCAACTGCCTTATGGGTGTCACAGGACAGCTAACTATTTGCTGCCCAACACAACCACGAAAATAGCTCTACATATCACCATGAGAGAAAAGGATAGTAATAAAATTGCACTCCATTATAATGGAAATCAGTCAAATAACAAATTAAATCACAATACTGCAACTATGCAAAAGACCATTAGTTTACCGCACACGTACGCTAGCAAAGAATGATTAGAACTGTACTGATAAGGCGAGACAGATGCTTGAAAGATTAAGCCCCAAATTAAAGCGATGAATTTAAGATGCCAGCAATTCTAGCAGAGCACACGGTACAGTCTGACCTTGGGGATCTTTACAAAGAACTTCAAGTAAAACCGAATAACATATTCATGACATTAAGGGAACTAACTGGTTCTGGAAGAAAACAAATTGTTGAAATCATATATATATGTTGAATTTGACAACTCAGCCCCATCAAATGAAGCTACTATGTTTAATGTATCTTATCACCCAGAGTAAATCAGTGTTGAAATTTCCATCAAATTAGGGCCACGCCTTTAACAGAAAAGATTGTGTTTGTTGAAATTAAAAGACTGTCTAAGACACATCTCGACAAGAACCCTACACTGAATTGCAACCATCATCTCTCCCCCCAAAAAAAAAGAAAGGAAAAAAGAAACGCTTGCCAGCCACATGGACATTATTATTATTATTATTATTATTATTCAGTCTCTTTCCACGACTTCTGTTTGACTGTCGGCTGTGATCCAAGGTCTCGGAATCTTACCAAGATTCTGGGAGATCCAAGGTTTTACGGAGGATGTGGGCACTTCCGAGGAGCGCTGCTTTGAGTAGTGGAGCGATTCTGTGGTTTCCAGGGAGTTTATTCAGGTAGCCTTCCAATTCTGATGTTATGTTCCCCAAGGCTCCTATCACTATTGGTATCACTTCTGCTTTTACATTCCACAGTCTCTGGATTTCTAATCTGAGGTCTTGGTATTTTTCTATTTTTTCTCTTTCTTTTGTTTTTATGTTTCTATCACTTGGAACAGCGACATCAATAATTGTTACTGTTCTGTTGGTCTTATTGAGAACTACAATGTCTGGTCGTCTTGCAGGAATCACCCGGTCTGTTCTTATCTCGAAGTCCCACAGTATTTTGACTTCTTCTGTTTCGATGACTGCTTCTGGTTGATGCATCCATGTTCTTTCTGGGGTTTTTATGCCATAGTTCTCACACAGATTTCTATGTATGTGTTTTGCCACTTCATTGTGTCGTTTGGTGTATTCTGTTCCAGCCAGAACCTGACATCCAGATAGTATGTGTTCTGTTGTCTCATCCATGGATTTGCAAAGTCTACATTTGGAATCATTTGAAATTTTCATGATTTTCGTTTTGTGTGCTTTGGTGTTGAGTGCTTGATCTTGTGCAGCTGTTATGAGTGCTTCTGTTTCTGCTTTCAATCCTGCCTCTTTCAACCATTTGTACGTTGATTGCTTTGTTGATATTTCGTCTACTTGTCGTACATATTGGCCATGTAGAGGTTTCTGTCTCCAGGTATGTGCTAGTTCTTGCTTCGTTGTTTTCTTCCATGTTTCTTTGTCTGTTTCTGGTGGTTGGAATAGTCCACTCCTTTTTACTAATTCTATCAGTGGATCATCTTTATTGTTATTCCAGATGTAGTCCACAAGGCCAATGACTTCTCCTTCAATGACATGTTTAATTTTCTTGAGACCTCGGCCTCCCATTTTTCGAGATACATAGAGTCTGTCTACGTCTGCTTTTGGGTGTAAGGCTTTATGTATTGTGAGTAGTTTTCTTGTTTTCCTGTCCAGTTCATTTATTTCATTTGCTGTCCAATCTATGATACCTCCAGTGTAGCTTACTACAGGTATTGCGTATGCATTAAGGGCTTGTATTTTGTTCGCCCCATTTAGCTTGGATTTCAGGACTTGTCTAACACGTTTTTCATATTCTCTTTTAACTTTGGACTTCACTTCTCTCTGCATATTTTCTTGATGTTGTAGTATCCCAAGATACTTATATCCATTTTCTATTGAAACATCCTTGATTTTTCCGATGTCGAATTGCAGGCCCTCTGTTGTTTTGACCTTGCCTTTATTATTATTATTATTCAGCCTCTTTCCACGACTTCTGTTTGACTGTCGGTTGTGATCCAAGGTCTCGGAATCTTACCAAGATTCTGGGAGATCCAAGGTTTTACGGAGGATGTGGGCACTTCCGAGGAGCGCTGCTTTGAGTAGTGGAGCGATTCTGTGGTTTCCAGGGAGTTTATTCAGGTAGCCTTCCAATTCAGATGTTATGTTCCCCAAGGCTCCTATCACTATTGGTATCACTTCTGCTTTTACATTCCACAGTCTCTGGATTTCTAATCTGAGGTCTTGGTATTTTTCTATTTTTTCTCTTTCTTTTGTTTTTATGTTTCTATCACTTGGAACAGCGACATCAATGATTGATACTGTTCTGTTGGCCTTATTGAGAACTACAATGTCTGGTCTTCGTGCAGGAATCACCCGATCTGTTCTTATCTCGAAGTCCCACAGTATTTTGACTTCTTCTGTTTCGGTGACTGCTTCTGGTTGATGCATCCATGCTCTTTCTGGGGTTTGTATGCCATAGTTCTCACACAGATTTCTATGTATGTGTTTCGCCACTTCATTGTGTCGTTTGGTGTATTCCGTTCCAGCCAGAACTTGACATCCAGATAGTATGTGCTCTGTTGTCTCATCCATGGATTTGCAGAGTCGACATTTGGAATCATTTGAAATTTTCATGATTTTCGCTTTGTGTGCTTTGGTGTTGAGTGCTTGATCTTGTGCAGCTGTTATGAGTGCTTCTGTTTCTGCTTTCAATCCTGCCTCTTTCAACCATTTGTACGTTGATTGCTTTGTTGATATTTCGTCGGCTTGTCGTACATACTGGCCATGCAGAGGTTTCTGGCTCCATGTATGTGCTAGTTCTTGCTTCGTTGTTTTCTTCCATGTTTCTTTGTCTGTTTCTGGGGGTTGGAATAGTCCACTCATTTTTACTGCTTCTATCAGTGGATCATCTTTGTTGTTATACCAGATGTAGTCCACAAGGCCAATGACTTCTGCTTCAATGACATGTTTGATTTTCTTGAGACCTCTGCCTCCCATTTTTCGAGATACATAGAGCCTGTCTACGTCTGCTTTGGGGTGTAAGGCTTTATGTATTGTGAGTAGTTTTCTTGTTTTCCTGTCCAGTTCATTTATTTCATTTGCTGTCCAATCTATGATACCTCCAGTGTAGCTTACTACAGGTATTGCGTATGCATTAAGGGCTTGTATTTTGTTTGCCCCATTTAGCTTGGACTTCAGGACTTGTCTAACACGTTTTTCATATTCTCTCTTAACTTTGGACTTCACTTCTCTCTGCATATTTTCTTGATGTTGTAGTATCCCAAGATACTTATATCCATTTTCCATTGAAACATCGTTGATTTTTCCGATGTCGAATTGCAGGCCTTCTGTTGTTTTGACCTTGCCTTTCTGGATGATAATTCGTCCACATTTCTCAAGGCCGAATTTCATGTTGATGTCCTCACTGCAGATCTTGACAGTATTGATCAGGGATGTGATGTCACGTTCATTTTTTCCGTACAGCTTGAGATCGTCCATGTACAGTAGATGGCTGATGACCTGTCCTGCTTTCATTTTGTATCCTAACCCTGTTTTCTGGATCACTTGACTGAGAGGATTCAGTGCAATGCAGAACAGCAGTGGCGATAAGGAATCACCTTGGAAGATTCCACAATTTATTGCTATGTCTGCAATATTTGTGTTGTTGCATGTGAGGGTGGTTTTCCAGTTTTTCATTGACTCCTGAATTAGGTTCTGTATTGATGGCGCTACTTTGTACAATTTTAATGTTTCAATTATCCATGAATGTGGGACTGAGTCATAGGCCTTTATTATTATTATTATTATTATTATTATTCAGTCTCTTTCCACGACTTCTGTTTGACTGTCGGCTGTGATCCAAGGTCTCGGAATCTTACCAAGATTCTGGGAGATCCAAGGATTTACGGAGTATGTGGGGCACTTCCGAGGAGCGCTGCTTTGAGTAGTGGAGCGATTCTGTGGTTTCCAGGGAGTTTATTCAGGTAGCCTTCCAATTCAGATGTTATGTTCCCCAAGGCTCCTATCACTATTGGTATCACTTCTGCTTTTACATTCCACAGTCTCTGGATTTCTAATCTGAGGTCTTGGTATTTTTCTATTTTTCTCTTTCTTTTGTTTTTATGTTTCTATCACTTGGAACAGCGACATCAATAATTGTTACTGTTCTGTTGGTCTTATTGAGAACTACAATGTCTGGTCGTCTTGCAGGAATCACCCGATCTGTTCTTATCTCGAAGTCCCACAGTATTTTGACTTCTTCTGTTTCGGTGACTGCTTCTGGTTGATGCATCCATGCTCTTTCTGGGGTTTGTATGCCATAGTTCTCACACAGATTTCTATGTATGTGTTTTGCCACTTCATTGTGTCGTTTGGTGTATTCCGTTCCAGCCAGAACTTGACATCCAGATAGAATGTGCTCTGTTGTCTCATCCATGGATTTGCAGCGTCGACATTTGGAATCATTTGAAATTTTCATGATTTTCGTTTTGTGTGCTTTGGTGTTGAATGCTTGATCTTGTGCAGCTGTTATGAGTGCTTCTGTTTCTGCTTTCAATCCTGCTTCTTACAACCATTTGTACGTTGATTGCTTTGTTGATATTTCGTCGGCTTGTCGTACATATTGGCCATGCGGAGGTTTCTGGCTCCAAGTATGTGCTAGTTCTTGCTTCGTTGTTTTCTTCCATGTTTCTTTGTCTGTTTCTGGAGGTTGGAATAATCCACTCATCTTTACTGCTTCTATCAGTGGATCATCTTTGTTGTTATTCCAGATGTAGTCCACTAGGCCAATGACTTCTCCTTCCATGACATGTTTGATATTCTTGAGATCTCGGCCTCCCATTTTTCGAGATACATAAAGCCTGTCAACGTCTGCTTTGGGGTGTAAGGCATTATGTATTGTGAGTAGTTTTCTTGTTTTTGTGTCCAGTTCATTTATTTCATTTGCTGTCCAATCTATGGTACCTCCAATACCTACAGGTATTGCGTATGCATTATGGGCTTGTATTTTGTTCGCCCCATTTAGCTTTGACTTCAGGACTTGTCTAACACGTTTTTCATATTCTCTCTTAACTTTGGACTTCACTTCTCTCTGCATATTTTCTTGATTCTGTAGTATCCCAAGATACTTATATCCATTTTCCATTGAAACATCGTTGATTTTTCTGATGTCGAATTGCAAGCCCTCTGTTGTTTTGATCTTGCCTTTCTGGATGAGAATTCGTCCACATTTCTCAAGGCCGAATTTCATGTTAATGTCCTTACTGCAGACCTTGACAGTATTGATCAGGGATGTGATGTCACGTTCATTTTTACAGTACAGCTTGAGATCGTCCATGTACAGTAAATGGCTAATTACCTGTCCTGCTTTCATTTTGTATCCTAACCCTGTTTTCTGGATCGCTTCACTGAGGGGATTCAGGGCAATGCAGAACAGCAGTGGTGATAGGGAATCACCTTGGAAGATTCCACAATTTATTACTATGTCAGAAATATTTGTGTTGTTGCATGTGAGGGTGGTTTTCCAGTTTTTCATTGACTCCTGAATTAGGTTCTGTATTGATGGTGCTACTTTGTACAATTTTAATGTTTCAATTATCCATGAATGTGGGACTGAGTCATAGGCCTTTTGATAGCCAATCCATGCCATTGCAAGATTTATTCTTCGTTTCTTGCTGTCAGTAACTATTGCCTTATCAATTGCCAATTGGTTCTTCGTTCATCTGCTGCCTGGTCTAGCACCCTTTTGTTCATTGCTTAGAAGTTTGTTTGTTTCAAGATGAGTCATGATTTTGTCAGCTATAATTCCTGATAGTAACTTCCAGGTGGTTGATAGGCATGTGATTGGACGATAGTTGTTTGGCATTGTGCCTTTCTGTGGATCTTTCATAATCAGACTTTGTTTTTCCCTCTACCATCCATGCTGGTAGGGTTTCTCGTTTGTTTAGTATGTCTTGCAGTTGTTCACCAAGTCTGCCATGTAAGGAGGTAAGATGTTTCAGCCAGAATATTTGTATTTGATCAGGTCCTATTGCGCCGAATACACCATTGTTCCTAACAGGAATACAACAACATGTTTTATAAAGTGTGCTTACCATGCTTATTTTGGTATAAATCTTGGTGATCAAGATAAAGTTTGCGCGCCACACATGGTATGCAAGGTATTCAGAAGAATTGTTTAAAGATTGGAATTCCTATGGTTTGGAGGGATATACTGTGAGTCAAAATACTGTGAGACATCAAGACAAGAACAGATTGGAAGATTACTGCACGAAGGCCAGGCATTGTAGTTTTCAAGTATTCTAACAGCATTAATAAGTATATAACAATCATCAAAACCGTTCCAAGTGATAGACACTTAAAACAAAGAAAAGTAAAATCATAGAGAAAAGATGCCTAAGATTAGAAATCTAGAGATTTGGAATATAAATGCAGAAGATATGCCTTTACTGTTACTATCTTTGGGAAATCTAATATCTGAGTTAGGATGCTATCTAAATAAACTAACTGGAAACGACACACTTGCCCTAATGCTAAACGCAGCGTTCCTCGGAACCGCTCATACCTTCATAAATGTTGAAATAGTTATTACACTATTATCATGTTTAGCAATATATTTACTTATAAATTTAATATATTTGTATCAAATACTAGTCCATTACAATTATTTTACTTCTAAGTTGATTTGAAATGAGAGGATTTGTAATTTTCCAACTGCTGTCTTATTCACGTTATATATGATTAAATAATAGATTGCTAACATATGTATATATCATAATATTCACTTATTCTATGAACAGACTCATGGGTATGGATCTTTTAAGCATACATTCACAAGAAGAGCAGACATTCATTCAAAACCTCATCAAGCGAAGTTTTGGGCGCAACAATATCTGGCTTGGACTTCAGCGAAATGCAGAAGGTTGACATTTAAATGAGACTATTTTCTCTTTTATTTAAATTTTAGGGTTTTTTTAATTGTAAAATAGCACAACATGAGTTAAATGTAAAAGGGGTAGAAAATTAGAAAATTTCACAAATTCCCCACGACAGAGGAATATCTTCCCCAACACAAAACAAATAATACATTTCTGGTTCATGAATGGACAACGGTATACAATCAAATATTCCGAAGTTATAGCTAAATACTCGCAGTGTCTTTCTTTGGGTGGGTGTTTGGTAGAGAAGGATTTGAAATATAGATCATTGACTATTTTGCTGAATGTGTACACTATTTGGACACAGGGAGCAATACTATAGTTAATTTCGCGGAAACAATCATATGGTATGTAATTTACATTATCTTGCCGCGCGCACACGAAGACTTCGAGAAGCGAAGACAGTTGGAGTCCTTCAAGAGAACGTGATGGCTTACTGCTTAGCAGGGATTTTTCTTGCCACTGTGCAAGTACGTTTATGTGCATGCTCGCGGTTATTTGTTTGCGTTCGTGTATGTGTGCAGACGACTGAATGTGTCATTGGCAAGTTGTTCTATGTTAAAGACAGCCAAAATAGTAATTTACCGTGAAATCTTTGAAGAACTACCACTCAGCCGTCGTCCATTCAGAGTAAATTGTGTTTATCGACAGAGAATGTTTTCTTTACAGATCGGGCAATTAGGTTTAAATGCATATACATCTGCCTGACATTTGCTTGAGGAATTAAACACTTCCAATGCCAGAGAATGTTCAAGAACTGGAAATCATAGTTTAAACCTTCCAATACTTTTTTCTAAAACGGATAGGTTTAACTACAGTTTAAATGATACAGCACCTAAATACTCTGAACTATTACATTTTGTCTATATCTTTAAGTTATTTTCATTGTTATTTTCGACTCTGAAAATGAGTTAGCTATGACCGTTGTAGCAAAGTTTAACATCATTTAACATCACCTTTAAGTCATCTTTTCACACTTTACAATATATATTTGTACTTTAGGTTTGTTTCAGTGGGAAAATAGAACTCTATTCAAGTTTTCAAACTGGGCAGATGACCAGCCAGATGACTGGAATGAATTAGAGCCTTGTGCCGAGATTCGGATCAGTACGGGTGAATGGAATGACCTTTCATGTTTATTTGATCGTGCGTATATATGTAAAACTGCAAAAGGTGAGTGTCAAACTTTGTGTTTTTAAAAAACTGTGTTATCTTTAGCTATGACTGTACAATAAACGTTGTATGGTCCTCCATTCTTGTCACTTTGTATTCAGCTTCATCGTTCAGTCAAATTGGTTTACTGCCCATTGTTTCCTCTTTCCTGATTGGATTTTACGACAGTTTTGTCTCCTTTGTCTTGCTATGATTATTTAAAAGTTAATTGGTCAACATGTAAATCTGGAGATAACCAGAATGATGCTATACATGTGTACTTATCTGTCAATTCAGTATTCCGGTCAAGACTGATTGCTGTTTTACATTCTTATAATTTTATTCCTCCATGTATACAGCTAAGAAAGTAAACCATTGCACATTTAAACATACAGAGACATAAATAGACAATAACAACCCTCGTTAACTTCCATTGCAATACATTTGTCAGTTTCCTATTTTCCCAGTACTTGTTTCTACCAGAAAAAATAAATTCTATCATCGTAACCAACATCCTTAATAGACACGATGTATTAAACAATCTAGATACATTTTCATTCCTTAGTTTATTAGACTGCAGTAGACACTTAAATCAGAAACGTTATTCAACAAAAAAAAATGAAAAACATTTCTTTCTCGGACCATGGTTTTAGTAAATGATGAACAACGTAAATGCTATCACTATTTTAAAATTATATTCTCTACTCTAACATTTTAATTAGATATGACCATTTTAGCAAAGACTAGCCACATTTTGAATCTCACCTTAAAGTCATCTTTCAAATTCTACAATTTTCCAATTGCAAATCAGAAAAGAACAGAGTGTTTTCAAAGTAACATCGTCCCAGGAAAACCGACTTCAAATTTTTAGGACTTTTCTAAATTACAAACGGAAATTCTTTTATAATTAGTGACTACCGTTTTGATTTAGACTGGCCTACAAGTTAACAAAAGAAGGTAGTGTAGTCTTATTTCTGATTTCAACTTTGAATAATATGTTTGCTTACCCCATCTCTCCAGATGTGGTTATAATTAAGTCTGGGTTATACATGAAAGTGACGTCAATATTATTAATTTTAATTATTATGTCATAAACCTCTGATAAATTTTCATCAAATGTTAAATAGAGTAGTCTGTTTATAATCAACTATCTGTAGTTGTTTTTTTTAAACATTATTAGTCAATTCAGTATAACTGAACAAAACACTACCAGTGCCTGTGTTCATTCAATCGTAGGAATTATCTAATGACAGTGCTTTATAACCTCTTTGATAAATCTGTCTATAAAAAAACATAATAAATCCGCTATACATCAATGTTTAGATGGACCCATCAAGTGCGTAATATTATGAAAATATGTAATAAATAAATTCCAATATAATACAGAAAGTACGACTTAACAATTTAAAAATAATCTTGCATCAACTTCACCCTTAGATTTTCTCATGCAGTCATTGATAAGCGTCAGTGAAATATTTGACAATACTATCTCGTTACTTGAACATGCCATGAATGCATACATGGTGCTCTATGATGTGTTCATTCAAATAAGATCTATTCACAAAGAAGCTCACTAGAGTCTCACCAAAATTTTCCTGCACAAATCAGATGAGTTTAAAGTAATACCGTTCAGAACTCAATTCACAACAGAATCATGCACAAACAGAAGTCAGTCCCAAGTGTAAACCAATTTGTTATATATACTAATGACCAGAATATACACTCGTTTTCTTACAATATCCTGATACACACTTCATGATAACCAAAACATTTGGTCAACATTCTTTCACATATCGGTTCTATAATTTGGAAGAAATGTCAATTTACATAACTCGGGTTTATTATTTAGAAGTAATAAATATTTTGTTAAAACAAGTGGGTTACGTTTTTAATACTGCGTACCGCTCTTCACTTTTGTTGAATCTGTTGCTTCTTTAAATATGCTAGGGACGTGTGTTTCATTTCCTTTATAATTATATTCCATTGAGACTGTACACATATTTTTATAAATGTATGTGCGTGTATGTGTGTATGAATGCATGCATAAATATATGTCTGTATGAATGCATGAATGCATGCAAACATGTAAGTATGCATGAATGTATGAATGTGTATTTCGATATCAGAGGAACTTTCAATGAGATAACGTGCAGGATTGACAGGCAGGTACTATTGCTTTAAATTAATATTCAGACAAAAATGATATTGCTTGTTCTGTTTCAATCTTCTGCTGCAAATAGTTACAGACTGTACGGAATTAACTTTAAACTGCTACGACGATGTTTGTGTCAACGCCAACACACAGTCTTATAAAACCAAACTTTGCTCTGAAAGTAGTGAAAGCAAATGTGGTAAGTCGTTATTTATTAATTTATTTATATATTTATTTAATTGAAGTCATTTGTGAAATTATAAAATACGGAATAGCAAAGGCACTTTTTCCCCTTTTTTTCGGAGAAAATCCAATTTAAAGTCAGTGTCCTCATAATGTATATTCCTTAAGAAAGAAAGCAATATATTACATTACTATTATTTTAGCAACATTCAAATTTCACTGAGGGGATTGTTGAAAGTACGCCCAATAAACAGTCTTTCTTTATTCCAGGTAAATTCTTGTCATATTTTCAACTTTTTACTACAGCGTGTTTCTAATGAACAAAATCAATCTTAATTTAAATAATGACATTCAAAGCTATTAAACTTACACTAGCTATATAGTTACATGACCTGCCATCATCTTTTAGCCAAAATGCAGTTTCCATAATTTAATTTTAACAAAATGCAAGCCAGCAAATGTGTATTCTCTTTGAGCAAGGCTGAGAATATGCGACCTAAATTCACCTGAGTTTTCACCTTATTCTGATCACATTAATGATTTGAAAAGAAAAATATTAATTTCAAGTTTTAATCTGTTATGCATGCCTGTAACAATAAAAATATATTTAGCAAATTATGATTTATGTATTTTTGATGAAATAAAATGCATTTATCTATTCTATTTTTTCTGAATTGTTATTATCGTAATGTGTCTATTTTATTGAGAACTGTTAGCGTGATGCGGCATTCCTTGTCCAGCATTGCGGTCAGTTGTGTCAGTCTCATTCACACCATAAGAGCGCCACATAAGCTATAACAGAAATCGTTAAACATGTCAAAGGATTGTCTAAAAGGAGAAAGGGAGGTCTTAACCAGATATGTGATTACCATATATGTTTAATTGTTTTTCATTGTGTAACAAACAACAAATTATATGCAAAACTAGAGTTAATTTTACATACTAGATAATGACACGCACAATACAAGTACTATGGAAATAATGTCGGCGATGGATGAATCAGAATCAAAACTATTTATCTATTTATGAAGCCGAGTTTCATAAATAGCAGGTAGTTAGTTACCTTTAGTGAGTGAGATTGAAACAAAAATGTTTTATTATTTAGGATGTTAGAAATGCTGTCTTTTCATAATGCTAATTATGTTCTATGTGAACTCTAATATAAATCATTTTACAGAGATGTTTCTTACAATATTAGTGAGCGTATCATTATTGAACATCCATTTGTTGCAGTTTATAAGCACACTGTTGTATGATGGGGGAATGTTCCCATATATTGAACGATAGAACGAGTGCGTATTGCACCCTGTTGATTTAGAAGAGAGGTCCTGAACGAATGAGTGTGAAGGATGGGGGGAGATTTATTGACCGGTGTTGGATGTCTGTGGAGCGTCTGTGGTCAGTGTGTGCCGGCGGGTGCGATTAGAGTTGTTAGCGTAATCGTATTATCGATAGAGGACTGGACAGGTCAGAAGCGAGTCTAATAGATGCAGGGAAATAAAAGCCACAGTGAAAATTTTATCTTCACTACTTCCTGAAAAATCGTCTGAGGGTGATGACTGGAAAAGGGTCCTTCCCAACATACTGGGTCGTATTTATGCAGAGAAAACCCTGGCTATATAGGTAAAATGTCTTTGTATTTGTGTGAATGGTTAGGTTTTATTATGATATTATATACTATGTTTTATTTTGAACATGTTAATATTCTTCCTTTCAGAGGCCTATGCCAAACTTAGCATAGAGCACTGGGATGGACACTTAGGCTTTGCAATTGTTTGTGTTGCAGGGTTTTTATTTTGTTATTGGCTGCTCGTTTATAGTTGCCTGTTTTGCTTGCCTGTGTGGCCGTTCTACTTGTCCCAGCTGAATTGGGACGTGCCGATCTATTGACTGGCAAAATTCAAGTCTACAAGACTGACGTCATTTCAATGCTTAAGCTAAGTTCTCATCCAGAACGTGACTTTAGTGAAATGAACTGGCTTAGGATGAACTTCTTTTTCTAAATCTCGTTAACTTTTCTTTTATTAAATTTCTTGTTATTAAATTTATTGTTAAACGCGTATTTGTTAGTTATTTATTTCAATAGTTTGTTTCATACAAATCTAATGATTACGTCTTGTCCTCTGTTCGTTAATTATAATCATTATATATTATTCATAAACATTAATTCTCAGAGATCTGAGTGGGAGCGGAGCCAAATTGGCGACGTACCAGTATATCAGCGTAACAGTTGCAGATATACATATTTAACCAGTGACCCATACTCTGCACAGGCACTTGTAGATGTCTTGTATCATAGCTAATTATACATAGTTGGTATAAGTCATTATTACAAAGTCACCCCAGTGTATAGCGGCCACACACGTGTTGTAAGTGCCAATTGTCTTTGGGTATCTGCGAAATTCTAATGTTGGATAGAAACTCTGTTTGAAACGAGCTTCTTTATTCACATGCAAGAAGCGAATGGAAATCAGAAGATATTATTGTGAATTTATTCTGATACAGTGCTATTTTTAACTATTTGGAAATGTTGAGGAACTGTAACTCATAATATATTAAAAATATTTAATTGTGGAGTTGGCTAGTATACTTAAAGTTATTTGATTTCAAGCACCTATCATATGGAAACTGTCTTGAGACTATTGTTAATTTTTTGGAAATTGATAATGTGGGAAATTGCAATATAAATGCTTGCTACACAAATGTAACTAATGAAATATTAGTACACTAGCCTACAAAGGAAAAGATATATTTTATCTAGATGGTTTTCGAATTATGGCCTACAAGTGGTGTGACTTATTTAATAGAAACAAGAAGACAAGATGTTTCTAGGTTTGCTATTAAACCAGTTGAGTGTGTGTTGGATGGGAGGGGGGAAAAGGCGAGTGGATTTGTGGGACTGACTGCAGTCAAACTTCAATTCGCCGCCTTTCAAGGATCGAACCGAAATTGGGCGACACCATGTGGTCATGTTGTCAATGCGTCTACCTCTGCCATATTAGGTTGCGAGTTGGGTTAGGCTCTCAGGACTATTGTGAATTATTAGACAATCTGCTCATACAATAAGGATGATAGGCTTATGGTATAACGAGAATGTTGCGTGCATTCTCTTTTCTTTATTTTGTGTAACATGAAATATTATTTTTGTTATTTCTATTAATAAATTGTTGTTATCTTTCTCCATACCTTATATAATTCTTTTTATGACAGTTAAGTGTGACCGGCTTGAGGGCCGAGCCACGTATTCGGTGAATGGGCGTTGTTAATGAATCTCTATTAGTTTATAAGGATGCAAATGTATCACAGTTTCACGTACCTTATACTTCATGTGCATATTTTGGCTCATTATGAAAACCAAATTGAATCGATAAATGGAAACTATTTTAAACATTATCTCTGCTATTTTGTCTAAAATGGATCTATTCTTAAAAACAGTTTATACACTGTGTGTACAATTATTTTCAAGAGTTAAAAGTCACTATGGTGTATCTCACAAGATACAAAATGATCATACGTTGATGTATAAATATACAGGTGTGGAACCGAATTGCGAGTCTTTGAAGGCGCAAATAAAATGTAGTCTGATAGTAAGTCTTAAATGCCAAATAATTACTAGTAAAAAACGATGAAAAGAGAGTCATTGTTCGTTTACCTAGAACTTGAGAACTGTTTCTTCTTTAAAAACTATTAGCGGCACTCCCTTTACATTTACTTAATTTGGGTTTTAATTTTTGATAATTGCAGCGCATACATCATCCATATATCTTCAATACTTCTGGAGTAGCATCCTTGTAGGTTTTACATGTCTAGATCCTTATCTCATGATTGTTCCACGGACACTACAGTGTTAGTTTTTTCTCTCTTCATGTATGCACGGTATCTCTATAGACTTGAGTCTTTCATGGAATTTTCTAAACGAATTTCACAAAGTTCAAAATCACCACCTAAATTATACTTCTACACCAAGGACAAATCATGCCATTTCATTTTCCTACAGTCTTTATTGGGTATTTCTTCACAGTAGAAAAACTCACTTTAACTGACAATATTAAAAAATGAAAGATTATGTTGTACAGCCAACATTCATTCACTAACCAAACGCTTTATATCGATACTACATGCTGTATTGCGTTGAAAGTTCATTTTCAAGAGGTTTTTTTTCCAGATCTCATATGTTTTATTACCAGATTTTGAAAAATCGATATTATGTGTATTCCTTGTTCGGCATGATGGTACTTCTCATGAATTTAGGAAGTGTAACAGTGTGACTGAATGCAAAATGCAATTATTTACTCGTACACTATCACACGCACACACACGTCTGAAGAATGTAGTCTAAAAGTAATAGAAAAAGGTTTATTAAAATTAAAACCCACAATTTCACTTTCACGTTGGAAATGTAGATTGATAAACGAACATAGTTAGTTACTAATGACGGCTTATGTAAACTAATTACATCAATAACTTACTACTCAGTGAAATATTAAACTGAACTGATAGAACTAAATAAAATCTCATCTAATATCAATATTAAAAGCCAATAATTATTTTAACTGAACATAAAATCGAGGAGCATACTGCCAATCTGTAATGTCTAAAACAACATATTTTATTCGCTTCAAAGTATTGTCTAACTTAATTTATAGTTCATATCAATTGTGATAGGTCAGACACGAAAGCTTAACAGCTACCGACTGACCTGATCACAAGAAGAAGCGAACACGTCCGCAGGGTGTTTGCCGCCCACCTCGGTAAAACCACTTTTCCCTTGCTTCCGTGTTATTTTAGCGGGCAGATTCATCTGCATTGATCGCCTTGACAACTACAGTCAAAAGGTTTCATTACTGGCGCGCAAACATTGTCAGTGCTAAATGTGTAGTGCTATGTTAGTGTACCTATTTTAACCGTTGTATACTGCTTTATGTATTTACTAATTACAATAGACGTATGAATATTTAGATAGGAAATAGTTTATTGTATTTATTTTTGTGCGATAGTTTATATTACTTTCTGTTGTTATAGGATTATTTTTTCCAAGTATGATTATTTTACATAGCACGCCAATATAGATTTTTTAAAAATATGCCTTATCTTGTAAATCATACGTTAGTAAAGAGTTATGTTTAAAGAGATTTTAAAGTAGTTTTTTAGACACTAAAACCATAACTCCAATAGCAACAGCACCCCAGCCCTCCCCAAACACATGTGAATGGAGCCCGTCCCACTGGAATACTACATATCAGAGAACGTCTTATGATGAAATGATCTACGAAAGTTCCAGTTGTGACGTTAAATTGTTATTGTTACCACCATTACCATGTGGTTGCGCGTGTCTGAAAGAGCAGTTTCCTACATGAGTTGTCCTCTATCGCTAATGGTGTCCATTGGTGTGTAAGATTTAGTCTATCCTATCACATAATATTCTGCCTATCCGTTGTAGTGGATAAAGTTCATGTAATATTTATTTCATAATTTTGGTATCTTCATCACAAAAAGATGCTGCAGCTACTGCTGATTATGGTGGTGGTGAAGATAGTAATATTATTTCATGCATTCTTGTTTGTTTCGTGTTATAGCATTAATGTTGCCTTCGCAATATTTCAAATAATAGGAACTGGTATATAATAAAATACATTCATAATATTTATATTCATAATTTGCAATTATTTATAAAAAAATAAATATCAATAAAAATTTTAAAATAAAAAAAATGATTAAGTACCAATGGTGCATTAGTACATAAAAGTAATTATATACTAATAGTAGTGGTTTAGTACTAGCCAATAATCCTGCTTTTACACGTTGTAATACTGTTGTTTCCTAGACAAGGTTTGTGCTGAATCTGAATTTGTGTGTAACGGAGAATGTATCGACAACACGGCAAAATGGAGATGTGATGGACAGATTGACTGCTTAAACCATACGGATGAGGAAGGCTGTGGTAAGTGAAGGGATTTTGTTTAGCATTCCTACATTCCATTTGTCTGTTTGGATAAATATAAAATTATGAAATGTAATAATGGGAGTTTGAGTGCCAATATTGGTCATGTGACTTTACTGATTTCATGTGCAGTTTTCAAATAGTATCATTTGTTTAATTTGTACATTGTTTCATTTATGATTTGTAAATGTAAGTTTGCCTTCATTCTTCAGTTAAGTGTAAAAATGGACGAGTGATCCACGTCAACAAAAAGTGTGATAAAGACAGTAATTGCCGGCTCATGAAAGACACACTGAATTGTTGTAAGTATATAAAGAGGTGCAGGCTGCCGAGTTTTCATAATATTTCATATATTTATTAACTGTATTTATTACTTTCCTGTGCTCAGGATTTCGCTGCAAAAATATTTTACATAGAACGATTGTTGCAGTACTTGAGTGCAAATTTTGAGGAATTACAGCTTAGTAAATAAAACGATTAAATGAATGCTGTGACACAACGCCACCTAGCTAATTTTTATATATCACAGAAAGCAACAGTCTAATATACGCCACTGCAAAGGTAATTGAAAGATATATAAGGCCAGACACAGTACAAACACAGAAACCATCAGTACCACCATGGAAGAAGAGAATAGAAAAGAAAATAGAGTGTACTAGAAGAGAAATAAGCCAAATGACAGCAGCAGAACAAAATAAGGGAAAACTGAAGGCAAGATTGGTAGCCAAATACCATCTCAACTGAATTGAACAAATTTGACCTCATCATTGGACAAAGTCTACCCATTTTATATGACCCCTATGCCACCTTAGTTATTGTTTATAATTAATATTATTAATTAATATCAATAACTGATTGTATGTCATGTGAATCTTAAGCTATGTTAATAATAATTCTTTAGACTACATTGCTCATAGATATGTGGTTGCTGAAACGTTTTCTATCTTCCAAAATCATTACATTAAACATTTACTATCACACGATGCTTCCATGAGTGGAAAAGGTCTTACTAAAGGAGAAGACAAATCCGTCTCTCTAGCATATGTTCATTAATATGTGAAATGAGGTCAATAAATGTAACAATAAATTTATTAAATCAGCAGTCCAAAACATAATATATGAATATAATAAAATAAAGAGAGTTGAAATTTACATTACATCATAACAATGGTCGATTAATGCTAGACAATTTGTCAGTTTATCCTAGCATAAACATTAGCAGTCAAATTATATATATATATATATATATATATATATATATATATATATATGTGTGTGTGTGTGTGTGTGTGTGTGTGTGTGTGTGTGTGTGTGTGTGTGTGTGTGTGTGTGTGTGTGTGTGTGTGTGTGTGTGTGTGTGTGTGTGTGTGTGTTTGTGTGTGTGTGTGAGAGAGAGAGAATATGTGTATGTGTAACCAGGTTCATAGATATTATCACGGAAATGAGATTTGGAGTGTGGAGATTTGGAGAAATAATTAAATAATTAAATACATAACAATTTCAACGATGGCGAATGTTACTGGCACATGCTCACAATCATGCAGTTTGCATCAAGTCACTGACTTTCTTTTTTTTAGCCTCATGGTTCCACATGCCCCTTCTATGCATGTTAGACAACTGTACCAGAATCATTGATACTTTTACAAAACACACCATAATCATCCAGAATTTCACGTGTGCTATCAAGCACATCAGGAAGGATGTTCTCAAAACATACTATGAGGAATGTTCAAAATAATCTTCGTGAATTCTCGAAACCAAACTTGTGACATATTGGCTCTCGAATGGGATTCAAAGGATTCATCTTACAGCAAACAATTAATGTTGCATGAAGCGAAAAAAATTGCCTGCATCTCTGCAAAAGTCAAATTAAGGCAGCACTAAATTTCAACATAATCTCATTTCTAAAACTCCTTTCTCTTACAAATATTCTCAACTTACAAATCCTGAAATAATTTCGTTAGCTTGATAGACACACAGCATTATAAATACAACATCGATCAAAATTCATAAGTATAAGATACAACATAATCAAATGAGTGAACATGTAAATAATTGTTCAATTACATAATCATTATTTATTTCAAATCATGGATCAATACCAAATATGTTCAAAATATTCAAAGTCCAATCATTTTTTAATAGTCAGTTAACTTACCTTAAGCTAACGATCGCTTTTATGAACTGACTCAAGTTATGTTTACATTCAAAGTGATTAGAATAAAGTACTTCTTCAACAATGTAACATTTGGTCCATCTCAGAATTTATGAAACAGTGTGAGACTATTAGTCAGAAAATCTACGCATCCAGTTGGAACTGGTTTCGATTGCATCAACAATTTCTAGCGTATTCTCCGCCTAATTTGAAACTTACAAAAAATACCATTATAAAGAGTGTTCAAGGTAGGTTCAATTTCACAATTTATATAACAATTACATTCAGAAATAGGGAGAGGCAAACTTACTCTCCCAGAGTCTTGATTAGCACTAATCTACTTAACACTAGCTGCTTGCCGAATTTTGTTACATGAAATACCTCTTGAGTTCCTAAATTCTAAAGTCAAGCTGGAGACCTTGAAATGAAACGTACTCACTCTCGTACGTTATGGTAAGCCGACTCACACACTGAATGTATCATGGCTTATATGGATCTGCTTATATAATTGAAGTAAAATACATATTGTGCAGCTTATATTTCTTTTGCATTTAATCGTGTATCCTCCTATCAGCCAAATCTGTATTCTGGTAATTCACCAATAGTTCCTTCAAGATCATTACCAAATAATAATTGATCTTTATCTTCATTCTAATCAAATACCTATACACGTTAAAATTATTTTGGAATTCTATTGGTATGCTCTCCATGGTTTATTTTAGATGTTGTTTATTTTGAAGCAATGTGAGTAGATGAGCGGAAATAGATAGATAGAGAGATAGATAAATTATATTAGATTAGATAGATATGTAGGTAGGTAGATATATATTTAGTCTCATTAGAAAATATACTAATCATCATGTCAGGAAGTGAATAGGTGCTGGTCATGCAACACTTTATTAATTAAATTAATTTAAATACTTTAGTTGAAACTAAAGAGTTTCAATCTGAACTTGGTTGACCAACTAATAGTGGGAAAGTCATACATTAAAAAAAATTAATTAGTTAACTGAAAAATATTTACATATATAAAAACTCACTACGATATTTATAACACATTGGTCCAACATATACAATCTCTGGTATATATTAATTTTGTACTAGCATGCCCTGTTGGAAAGTTCGGATATGAATGTTCAAAAACCTGTCATTGCAAAAATTCGAAAGAAAAGTGTGACATGGAGCTAGGAATGTGTAAAAGTGGTTGTCACGAAAACTGGACTGGATTTGATTGTCAAATACGTAAGTAGTTCCTGCATATCTGTCATTAAGTTAGTTAGATTATTTACTGTATAAAAGATGCGCAATGATTTTTAATATTCTAAGTAATCAAAAAATAATTTTCATGAAGCAATTGGCATTTCAAAATAATTGCAAAACATGCACCTCTTCCATCATACCTGTTTCTTTCAAATTTCGTAACTTTCCGTGGTCCCATAATGTCACTTAAACCTGTACAATACCATTCGTAATGCATTCTAGGATTAACTCCACTCGCACACTATTATAGTCACGTGTGATACCTGTTCTTTCAAAAAGCAGTCAAAGAGTGTTTGATGTCAATTATGGAATTGATTTTGACATTATATTTTTAGTGATATAGTATAAATACTGTATACTATTATTTTGAACTCTCGTTGAAGTGTGTATAATAGTCTTGTTTTTCACAAAACTTAATTGTTTGATTATTGATCGATATTCATAGAACATTCAAGAACAACCTGCCATAAACAAAAGACTACGAATATAAATACTTATAGAGATCTTTCCTATTAAATTATTCTTTTCCAATACTTCTTTGTGTCATTCGATCACTAGCTCAATAAAACACGAATAGTTATTTCATACTGTTATTTCGCACTCTTTAATAAATGTACAATAAAATAAATACTAACTCTTTCTAATAGCATATAACAATCAGTATGTGTGTATACATTTACATGGCAAGGATGAAATAAAATGCCTTCTGAAACACACAGATGAGATCAATTTCATCAAATACACTTTATATATTATAAACGTATCAAATTAAATGAGTGTGGACACTGTTTATAACTAACGTTTGTGCATGTTTGTTAGTGAGATGAATACTTATGTGAATAAATGTGTATGTATCTTTGCGCAATGAAAAATAAGATTTTTTGTGTATAATTAACAGCACGTTCTTATACGAACGATACTTCAAGCGTTGATATAGAGAATCACAGCCATTTTAACTTCTATGATGGTCACTGCTATTACATGAACAAAGAGGATGCCGCACATTTTTATGAAGCCAAGCGAAAGTGCAGGTAAATAGTAAATTGTGTGCATTTTAACTCAGTTTACGGTATGTTTGTCCATGTCTACCTACCTACCTATCTATCTATCTATCTGTCTATCTATCTGTCTATTTATCTATCTATTGTGATGGGGTGAGGTGTTATGTTGTTGTTATGGGTCACCCCAGGGTGCGAGGCGATGATGAAACGATGAAGATGCAATGGGTCGATACGGCAACCACAGCAGGAGAGGCAGAACACGCAACACGTGTTTACATTTTCATGATCTTTATTTCGGCGACACACCGCCAACCACGCTCCTCTGTTGACCAAAGACGACTAAAGACGATCGTACCAAGACGAACAAAGACGAACCAAGACGAACGCTCTCGCACACTCTCACACACAATATATCTAACCAGTCCGGGCGGCAAAGGGGACTCCACTAAACAATTCTGGAACTGTACTAAAACTAATGCTAAGCGGGCTCTTTTGTGCTAACCTACTTTCGTTCTAACATGAATTCCTTCTAAACTACCTAGAGTTATATAATACTTTAACTATCAAAAATACTACATTAAATACTCTTTAAATACAATACTTCTTTACCATATAATTCACAAACTAAATTATAAAATAAAATAATTAACTATATTCATGTGCCACGGGAAAACCATGTACACATACATAAATCGTAGAATACACTAAGAAAACAAAATAAACTAACTTACAAAATTATATAAATATAAACTACATCCCACTAACTATTAGAATCTCTAAACATCAACTTTACTTGATAAATGAATAATATAATAAAGGCGGTTAAACATGTACACACTGGCACAGCCATACACATTATATAGCTATATAGCAGACCGCGCCGCGCGGTTCAAACTAGCGGCCGATGACCTACTTTGCTGCCCGGCAAAACAAGCGCTACGCACACACTCTGTACACACGTACATCCACCCTTCCACACTATCTATCTGTTGTCTGTCTATCTATTTATCTATCTATATATCTGTCTGTCTGTCTATCTATATATCTATGTATAGTATGTATTTGGCAAGCTATCTAATTAAATGTATGGAAAGATGGGTATTCAATTTTTATAATTATGTTTCTTTCCTTTCAGTTTATTTACTTTAGTGGGTTCGGCCAATAGATTTGTGTATTTAAATATTTTAGATTCAAAGAAGAAAAGAGTAAGCGAAAACATAAGATAAATGTACTAAACGATACTATGAAATTTATATTATGATTCTCTTTTGGCAATTAAGGTTGTTTTCTGCTAAAACAGTAGACTCTAAACTGTACTTTTTAATGAACGTGAAAATAAAATTATTATTTTCAAATAAATAATTATTGAAAAATGCACTTGAATTCCATGGCTTCACGAGGGGGATTACATGAAACATATGAACGTAAATATAAAGCATTTCTCTTTTTTTATTTAAACGTGTTTACTATTATATTTTTAATTAATAGAATCAATGGAATTTCATTTCTTCAGAAATGACTCTTATATGCATTCATATTTATACATAATTTATTTATTAATTAAACTAATACTTTTATGTTTGTACACTGAAATGGGCATCACAAATCAATTCCAGTCTGACTGACAATGAAACACTGACCGAAAACACACGTTCTTAAGATGTTTTTTAATGCCCACTTTATTGGCTACGTTGAAATCTTTAATATTTTAATAATTATGTACATTTAGCATTTAGCGAACAAAGACGTTATTTAAAATAATCATGTTGCACTTTGATTTTTCATTACAGACTCCTGAACATGGATCTTTTAACCATTCACTCAGAGAAAGAACAACAATTTATTAAAAATATGACTTCCAGGATTACTGTGAATAAAGTCTACCGAAATGTGTGGATTGGGATGCGTCTTCATTCAAATGGTCTTAGATAAACATGTTGGATTAAAAAAAAATGTGTGGATGGGGCTCATAAATGTAGAATATATGACGGATTTATCTTCCCCTTTGCTAAAAACGTTTGAAACCTATAGAATGATTGTGTGATAGTAAATGTTTATCTTTAATGTTGTGGAAAAGAAAAAACTTAAACAGCGCCGCATATCCGCCAAATGATGAAGAAGAGTGGTGCCTTCTGGATAATTATTAATAAAATAAACTAAGATTCTCATCACTTGTAATTAATAATAATCATCATCAAACCATTAGCTAGATAGCGTTAGCATCACATGATAGATAGATAGATAGATAGATAGACAGACAGATATATAGATAGATAGATAGATAAATAGATAGAAAGATAGATACATAGATAGATATATACATATATAGATAGATAGATAGATAGATAGATAGATTAATACATATATGTAGGCGATTGTGTTTTAGAAGTTGTTTCTTTAAATCTATTCCACTCACTCACTCTCTCTCTCTCTCTCTCTCTCTCTCTCTCTCTTTCTCTCTCTCTCATCAGCAATGTCTAGCATATTCTCAAGTCGAGTGTTTACTCCAACTCAGACACTTTCAAAAATAACCGAGTGCCCAAGATCGTTTATCTTGATAATTTAACAATTTAAATTTTAATATAGTAATAGGGAAATGTGCTCCACCACACTCAAATATATGCTTCCATATTTATAAATGTACAAACATATTTTATCATACATTTTTGTCAGAACAATACTATCATTATTATATGTATTCTTGTTAGAAAACAGAGATTTTGTTTGCACTATTAAAACAATCCTGAGCCCCTTATATAATTGCAAATGCACTATATCAGTGTGGATGTACAGGATCACGTGGCTCAACATCAGTACTAAAATACTAAAAACTAAGGGAAGGAAAATGTAACCGTCATCTTGTTCTCACTATCAGGTCGATAACTCTAAACATGGCAAGCAAGTATAGAAACACCTCTGTATAAAGTCATGTACATTTCAATTCATGTGCTCACAGCTGATGTAAGCAATGAATGCATTGTATATATTGTATATATAAAACTCATTGCAAGTATGAAAGGTTAATTACAAAGTAACTGCAACACAAACACACACGCACGCGCGCGCGTGTGTGTGTGTGTGTGTCTATGTGCTGGTCGCCCATAAACTAATTAAAATCTAGGACAACCAAGCCAGCATGCTTGGGAAACAACACATGGTTACTCAATGAGACCCCAGTGAGTATTCCTCACTAAATATAGAACAAAAGAGAGGCAAAACATACATTGCAAGATAAGTTTTACATAAATGAAGATGATAAGGAATAAGATGAATATGAGTGAAAATATAATAAACGAATTTATAAAAATAAAATAAAATAGATCATAATCAAATCAAACTTCATATAAATTATAAATTTAAATCATTAATCTGACCTCCCCAGAGAGATCTAGCTGGCCCTAAATGTCTGTCTTTCTATCTGCTAGTTTTCGCCCCTAAGAAAGCTTATAATCTGCAGCTCTTCTTGGTGCAAGAATCTCTAAGAACACATTTAATACAAATATGATATGCACTTGGTGACACTAAAACTCACGAGGATCAATTATGTGGTATCAATGCCTGTCAAGTTTCCTGTCATGTCACACCATAAGCGATTGTTGTCACAATTTTCTCACATTTGCCTCCAACATGGAGCTTAGACAGACTAGATCTGTAATGCCCATGGCCATGTTGCGGGTGAAGTGGAATGAAAAACCACCAAATTAGGAAAAAAAAACAAATAAGCAAAGAATGAAAAAACGACAACCCTTCAATTAACAATGCAGTAATGAATATTTAGCAACAATATGTATCAAAATCAAATCTCTCTGAGTGTCCACTTATATGAAACATAATTATAAATTTAAGTGTATATACAATTGTTGCATTATTACAATTTACAATAGTCATTTTAGACACACTAAATGGTTTTCTAAATTATATTCTCCCACACATAATATTGGAGAAAATATTATACCTTTAGTTTCAGTTAAACTAAGGGTGAAAGAAACACTCTATCAATGATTCCTGAGTTTTGTTGCAGAATCACATTCTTTTCAGAATCCTTTGACCCCATACATTCACACATAAGTTTACAGTCTTTTGATATGGAATGGATCCCCTTCCATCTGGTGCATCTAGGATACTCTTGAAGAGAAGTGATTTAAATTTAGTTATTACCTTTTTCATGTGCAGCCAACAACACATCTTGACCTATGGGTCAAGATATTTTTCCACACATACTCACTCTTGGATAAAAACATACTACCATTAATTCACATTGGGTTTAATACCTTCTGCTTCCCCAATGATACTTCTGGGTTTTACTGTCTACTGGAGGTCAGGGTCAGTTTTTCAAATTTAAATATTTATTTTATTTATTTTAATTACTTTCCTTTGCCCTGCTCTGATCTTCAACTAAAAAAATATCTACTTTACTGTTCCTTGTAACTTAAATGACTTGACTTACAATGTATGCATCAATTTACTTTTATATCAGTACATCTTTCATTGTTTGAATGTGTATATCTTAATATTTCTGTAATGCAACTAGACTAAATTAATAGCACTGTCTCAGGAGAGTCTGATGATATATTAATTCATTTTAGGCGACTTTCAGTGGGAAGATGGCTCCTTTACTGGTTTTGTAAACTGGGTCAGATACCAACCTGATTTCTTGTCGAGCGAAGATTGCGCTGAGTTTGTTTCAGGAGGAAAATGGGATGATCTCCCCTGTAAATCGAGTAACGTATCAACTAAGAATTTATTTATCTGCAAAACGAAAAAAAGTGAGTAACAGCAAATCAATTTAAAACTTAAAAACTGTTTATTCTAAACAATATTAACATTTTTCTCTTGTCCATTATAAAGAGTTTGTTTATCACATACAATTAATAATTAAAATACATGTTTATACATGATTTCGGGTCTTTAATGTATTTATTAGCATTATTTTATTTATTATATTCATAAAGATAGTCAGGTCCAGTTATTTCATATGTCACATTTACACATTTATTATATGGAAATAAATTCATAATGATTTTATTTGTAATATTAATTAAAAATGCATTACCAATCATCCTTAATATTGTATGTTCTAAACTACTATTCTGTCTCTTTGTTACATGTCCAGTATTTATTTAGAGACCCTGCTCAAGAATTTTAGAATTTCTAATTTAACAATTTAAATTTAATTCTCTCCGTTATCCTGAACAGACTGGTTGCTCAAGCTTATCCTTCAGTCTCAACGAAAATGCGTCTTGTAGTTAGAGACAGACAGAAATGTTATTCCGTATTGCGTAACATATTTAATATCCATACATTTGTTCTTTTTTAATGAAAACAGATTGTGCGGATTTAAGTGTAAATTGTTACAACGACTTATGCATAGATATCAGCAATCAGCTCGCCGTTGACAATACATCTGATTCATCTCAAGAGATTTTTGGTGAGTCCAATTGCAATGCGAAACGTTCACTTATTCTGCCAAACTATTTTTATTTTCTTGAAACGCTTTATTTTTGACGACTTCATAATGCAACCAATGAAATTTAGGAGTAGCATGACATTTATAAATGAATACTTGACGTAACAATGCTTGTGGCAGATTACTTTATTTAACGTCTATTACAGGAAAGGTCACACTTTCTCTGAATTATCACGCTTTGTAAAACAATGAAACACGATTGCTCTGTTGTGTGTATGTTGTGCAGTTAAGACTAAGTCTGGATATTGCTCTGCTGTGTGCATATTGAGAAGTTAAATCTACGTCTGGTTAATGATATGCTGTGTGTATCTTGAGAAGTTAAGTCTAAGTCTGGTCATTGTTCTGTTGTATGTATCTTGAGGAGTTAAGTCTAAGTCTGGTCATTGTTCTGTTGTATGTATCTTGAGGAGTTAAGTCTAAGTCTGCTTATTGCTCTGTTGTGGAGTTAAATCTACGTCTTTTATTGCATTGCTGCGTGATATTTGTGGAGTTAAAGTTCTAGGTCTGGCTATTGCTCTGTAGTAAAGTCTATGTCTGCTTATTGTTCTGTTGTGTGGCTAAGTCTAAGTTTGGTTATTGTTCCTTTGTGTGTATCTTGAGGTGGTAAGTCTACATCTGATTACAGCTCTGTTGTGTGTATCTTGAGAAGTCTTTCTATTGCTCTGTAGTGTATATCTTGTGGAGTTAAGACTGTCTGTTTGAATATTGCTCTGTTGTGTGTATGTTGTGGATGTAAGACTGTCTAGTTATTGCCCTGTTGTGTGTATCTTGAAGAGTTATATCTAAGTCTGAATATTGCTTGGCTGAGTGTTTCTTGAGGAAGTCTAAGTCAGGATATGGCTCTGGTCTGCGTATCTTGTGGAGTTACGTCTACGTCTGTTATTGCTCTGTTGTGTGTATTTTGTAGATTTGAGTTTAAGTCTGGCTATTGCTCTCTTGTGGAGTTAAGTCTAATCTTGGCTATTGCTCTCTTGTGGAGTTAAGTCTAATCTTGGCTATTGTTCTGTTGTGAGTATATTGAGGTGTTAAGTCTACGTCTAGTTATTGCTCTTTAGTGGAATATGTTGGGAAAGTTGCGGTAGATGGAGGTGGGTGCTGCTGTAGGCACGTTTATAAAGTGTTCTTCTAATTTAGCTGTTTGGTTTGGGGAGCCGAGTTCTTCTCCATTTATGGAGCCATAGTTTGCCCTCCCCTCGTTTGCTGCTTCATTTCCCTATGATGATAGTGTGACTTGGGATCCATATGATTGTAGTTTGTGTATTTTGTTTTTTATTTTATTTATTCAACAATGTTGACTTAGTTTGTAATTTATGGTCATGTCAGATGGAATATGTTTGCATGTTAGTGTTTGGGGTTTGATTTTTGACTATTTTCAATGCTTAGTCCTTGACTGTTAAATCTGCAATACATTCAATTAAGTTTGAAAGTGTGAGTGCCTAAAGGTGTGTGTGTGTGTGTGTGTGTGCGCGTTCGCGCGTGTGCGTGCGTGCGTGTGTGTGTGTGTGTGTGTGTGTGTGTGTGTGTGTGTGTGTGTGTGTGTGTGTGTGCGTGTGTGTGTGTGTGTGTGTTCCTGAAGACTTTTTAGAACCATCTGTGTATTTCTGACATTAATTGGCATAACTGAGGCGGGGGGAGGTTCTAGAGACTTTTGCTTGGTGATTGAAGGGTTGATTTATTTTTAACCTTTAGGAATGTTAGTCTATGCGTTTGGGCGGAGGGGGAGGGTGATTTGAGAATGACCATGGGTATGGTGTTTCTTTGAATTGTTCTTCTGTTTTTCATTCTCCATATTTCATGCACAAAAGACTTACTTAATGCCCATTCTCTGACCTAACTGTGCTTACATACACACCCACACCCACACACAAGCATCTGTCCTTTTCAGGTGGTTAAAACGTATCTTCCCGTCTTCAGGTGAAGGAAGAATTTCATCATTGACTGGTATCCGATGGACTCCCACGGTCGGATGGTTGAATAGGGGAGATAAATCGATTCTTTCTATTGGCCCTGAGTACTGGACATCTTAATGCTTACTTTAACTCAGCAGTACACGTTTCTACATTGTCTCGGATTGTCCGATCACAGCTTGTATTTAGCTGTGTTCGACTTTGATTGCATGAAGCCAGTAGTGACCCTACGGCATCTGTCGTATTGCAGGCTGTCCAATCGTCATGTATTAGCCACAAACCACACTCTGTCGTGATGAAGGCAGTCCGATCATCACTATTAGCCACAAACCACACTCTGTCGTGATGAAGGCTGTCCAATCATCACTATTAGCCACAAACCACACTCTGTCGTGATGAAGGCAGTCCGATCATCACTATTAGCCACAAACCACACTCCGTCGTGATGAAGGCTGTCCAATCATCATGTATTAGATACAAACCACACTCTAAAACTTACTGTCATGGTTGTCGAGATCTGCATCGAAGGCAAAAGTAGTTAATCCAAAAGACATCCAAAGACACCGATTGGACCCATCACTGATTATATCAAACCTTAAATTTAAGAAGGATTAGAAATCAGGCAACCCACATTTGCAAGAACCTAACAACTCCAGAATCAATCTGAGAAACAATATCACTAGTGCTTATGATTATCGCTTGAAATCTTACAAATCGGATTGTAGTGTAAGTAGTTGTGAGGGGAGTGTTAGAAGGCTTGCTCCTGAATATTTTTGTTGTCTAGGGGGGTTGGGTATTCTTTGTTTCGTGATTTTGGGGATTGATATTTTGGTTGTCTGGGGAGAGTTGCGTTGGGAGTTATAGTGTTTGGGAGATGTATCTTCGTCTGAAAGGGAGGGCTAGTGTATTTAGTTGGTTAGTGGGACGAATGGATGGATGAACGGACGGTCAGAGCAATAGAGAAAAAGATAGCTAGCTAATTAGATAAATAGATATATAGATAGACAGACAGACAGATAAATACACAGATATATAAATAGTTAGTTAGATAGAAAGATAGATAGATAGACAGACAGATAGACTATTAACACATTGAATACTGAAGTAAATGCTATGAAATTATGCTATTTTAATTTGTTTGTAAAGATTTGTAATGAAATAGGTATATTATCATATTATCACATTAATTCTGAAATGCATTTCCCATCAATAAAAGTGAGTGTATTACAATGTTTTTAGTATGCCATATGATAGTAATGTCCCTATTATTTTCATTCGTCATTATATTTACAGCCACAAACTGTACTGACTTCGAATTTAAATGTAACGATGAATGCGTAGATGGAAGTGCTTTCTGGAGATGTGATGGAAAATATGACTGTTTCAATGGTTCTGATGAAGACGGTTGCGGTAAGATTAAAAAAGAATTAAACCTAGAATTACTCCCCTTTTAACACTTCGTCGTGTCTGCAAACCTGATTGTTTTAAATAATTTCTTAAAACATGTACAGTGGACATGAACGAATATAATCACTTCAAATACATTTTCCCAAATGTGAGTGTTTAAAAGGATGTAACAGATGTGTGTTTATGAGAGTGTACTGTTTTGATAACCAATATCTTACTATGTTTTCCTTTATGTTCTAGAATTATGTAGAAACGGAAAGTGGTATCATTCTTCGGAGAGGTGCAATGGAATAAACAATTGTGGTGATGGATCTGACGAAGAAAACTGTGGTATGTACGATATATTGATTGATTTAGATAGATCGATAGATAGAAATATATAAATAGATAGATAGATAGATAGATAAATAGATAGATAAATAGATATATAGATAGATAGATAGATTGATTGATAGATAAGATAGATATACAGATAGGAAGGAAGATAATATATATAGATAGATAGATAGATAGATAGATAGATAGATAGATAGACAGAGAGACAGACATATAGATAGACAGATAGATAGACACATAGAGAGACATATATATGTATATGTGAGAGAGATGAAGAGAGAAAATCATCTTCCGAATTATTATTACTATTATATTACTATTATATTATTATTATCATAATCATAATCGTCGTCGTCATCATTATTATTATTATTATTATGTCTCTTTCCACGACTTCTGTTTGACTGTCGGTTATGATCCAAGGTCTCGGAATCTTACCAAGATTCTAGGAGATCCAAGGTTTTACGGAGGATATAGGCACTTCCGAGGAGTGCTGCTTTGAGTAGTGGAGCGAGTCTGTGGTTTCCAGGGAGTTTATTCAGGTAACCTTCCAATTCAGATGTTATGTTCCCCAAAGCTCCTATCACTATAGGTATCACTTCTGCTTTTACATTCTGGATTTCTAATCTGAGGTCTTATTATTATTATTGCTATTGTTATTGTTGTTGTTTTTATTATTATTATTATTCTTATTCAGCCTCTTTCCACGACTTCTGCTTGACTGTCGGTTGTGATCCAAGGTCTCGGAATCTTACCAAGATTCTGGAAGATCCAAGGTTTTACGGAGGATGTGGGCACTTCCGAGGAGCGCTGCTTTGAGTAGTGGAGCGATTCTGTTGTTTCCAGGGAGTTTATTCAGGTAGCCTTCCAATTCATATGTTATGTTCCCCAAGGCTCCTATCACTATAGGTATCACTTCTGCTTTTACATTCCACAGTCTCTGGGTTTCTAATCTGAGGTCTTGGTATTTTTCTATTTTTTCCCTTTTTTATGTTTCTATCACTTGGAACAGCGACATTAATAATTGTTCCTGTTCTGTTGGACTTATTGAGAACTACAATATCTGGTCTTCGTGCAGGAATCACTCTATCAGTTCTTATCTCGAAGTCCCACATTATTTTGACTTCCTCTGTTTCAGTGACTGCTTCTGGTTGGTGCATCCATGCTTATTATTATTATTATTAGTAGTAGTAGTAGTAGTAGTAGTAGTAATAATAATAGTAGTAGTAGTAGTAGTAGTAGTAGTATCATTATTATTATTAGTAGTAGTAGTAGTAGTATTTAACTGTGTTATGCTTTCTTTTAGCATGTCCCCAAGGTAAGTTTGGATATAAGTGTTCCAAGACGTGTCATTGTCAAAATCCACGAGAACGTTGTGATCCAGTTCTTGGTATATGTCTGAGTGGTTGTCATGAAGACTGGACTGGCTTTGACTGCCAAATCAGTGAGTTATGATTAATTATATGCCAGAAATAAACAACATTTTATCCATTGCAGCCAACATTGTATATAGAACACAAGATCAATGATATTAAAGCTATAAAACAGTTACATGATCAATGTTTTTGTCTAGTACTT
The DNA here is from genome assembly GCA_028829895.1 of Sinotaia quadrata. Taxonomy (NCBI): domain Eukaryota; kingdom Metazoa; phylum Mollusca; class Gastropoda; order Architaenioglossa; family Viviparidae; genus Sinotaia; species Sinotaia quadrata. The sequence continues at coordinate 122,502,318 of CM054179.1, forward strand.
GAAACAATTTAATCGATAAACTTGTAACATATTTTATTTTGTTTATTTTGAACACGAATCTTTCAAGGATGTGCTAATTTTAATATAAATCTTTCAGGATGTGCTAATTGTAATATAAATCTTTCAGGATGTGCTAATTGTAATATAAATCTTTCAGGATGTGCTAATTGTAATATAAATCTTTCAGGATGTGCTAATTGTAATATAAATCTTTCAAGGATGTGATAATTGTAATATAAATGTTTCATGAATGTGCTAATTGTAATATAAATCTTTCAAGGGATGTGCTAATTGTAATATAAATCTTTCAGGATGTGCTAATTGTAATATAAATCTTTCAGGATGTGATAATTTTAATATAAATCTTTCAGGATGTGCTAATTTTAATATAAATGTTTCAGGATTTGCTAACTGTAATATAAATCTTTCAAGGATGTGATAATTGTAATATAGATGTTTCATGGATGTGCCAACTGTAATAAAGTTCTATAAATGTTATATCTTCCTGCGATCAGTGTTTCTTTCTTTAATGGAAATGCGTAGAGTAAAAGAAAAAAATATATGCCTTGTAGGCAAATCTACCCACACCCATACGCCTCTCACACTATCATCTATCTAGGATACCTCTTCTATAGAGTAAGTGCTGAAATGACAAAATATATCACTACGAAATGGAAAATGTAAACATTCATTTTCGCATTTTGAAACACGGAAGTATTAAACAAAATACATGTAACAAGAATTAATAATAATTGGTACTAAACACAATCTTCCTTAACAATATACACTACAAAAGAAATTATATATATATATATCTTTCCGTTTAGAAATACATTTAGTGTCTTCGTAAACGATATGCGTTTATATAAGAATAAGAAATAAGAATAATAATTTCGAAATAAACACAATGACGAAAGACATTTGCGTTACAAAAGTAAAAATGAAAGAAAGGCAGTCAAACAGATATACATGACTGCCACGTGTCTGGTTTAGGTTTAACAGCTCTGTCCTATTTTATATTTCCAGTTATCAATATTGGCTATTGAGTTATCTCTAACAATAGCAACAGCCGGGCGGCCGGACTTACCCACTATGCCAGATTATTCAGGCTATTACTCACCGACACATCACTAGATAAATCAGTTGACTTGCCCAATCTAGCAACCTTTTCTTCCCCTTTATTTATAAATTAAGAATGATGATTCTTACCGTCGGCTCGCCCCCAGCTAGCTAATCCAGTCGTGCTACAAACAATTCTGTAACAATGGGTACGATAACAACAAATGTAATAACAATTCACAATAAAAGAAAATGAACATTAACGAACCATGGATTATTTGAGATAATCTATCCTGTTTAGCCCAAATGGCTGTACACAATATTGCACCATCCAAGCGCAACTTGCCTAACGGAAGTCTCTTCTCATAAATTAAATAGATAGTTAAAACGATTAATAAAAAATGAAAAATAATGTTTAAATAACTCGGCACAATTTGCCTAAAATTTCCTGACAATGGCAATGGCTAGCAGTTGTTTTCTCTGGCATCATCGAGTTGAGAATATGGTAGAAATGGAGAGTGCAATGCAAACCAGTTCCAACTGGATGTATTATCCAATGGTTAAGTTTAACGAGCCATTGGGCTCAGATTAAAAGTCTACCTACTGTCGATAATTATATTGTCTAATCACCTGAATTTGTTTTGGCAAGAAGTCCGCTCAAGAAAGGCAACTGTAAGCGTATTAGTGAGTTAACCGACTTGCTAATGTGGTCTTCATGGATATTCTACTTGAGTTTTATGTAGGGATTATTACGTGAGTAGACGATTATTTCTACAAATTATGGACTATGATGTTTGTTTGTGATATGCTAAACACTTGGTATTGTTACTAGGGAATACACTCATAAGATTATTATGAGGCATTTATTGTGTTCTATGATGTATAGACTTCAATGTAAGAAAAAATGGAGTTAAAGGAATAAACTGGAAACTTAGCATTTGTTCCCAGATCATATTTTTACTATGAAAAAGCATCCTTTCCTTGTTGTATCAGAATTTCTTGATTCACTCCTTATAGACCACTGTGATGTGGTAGATATGAGAGGTGACTCTCACAACATTTAAGCGTATGGAATACACTGCATTCCGTTGATGTATGTTGGCAAGGTGAGTTGACTCAAGCAATTTCTGGAACAATGAGGTAAATGGAAATTTCTACAATTGCTGTTCTGCTTGAATGAGCTATGATGAAGAAGAGTCAGGTTAGCATCAAGAGAATATCAGCGAATCAGTGTTCTACAACATGTGGAAGTGATGTGAACACTAACTTGTCACTTTGTTACAAAACACACAGAAGACTATTGAGATAGTGCCTAAAGCAGGTACATAGAAACTATTATCGCTTATTTCTAATACCTCCAGTTCTGTTCTCTGATAAGAACTATCCAGTGATTTGTATTGGCACTAATCTATTGAATTGTGTGTTAAGATAAAAGACTTATAGATATTAAAAATATTGAAATGTGGTTTTATTGAAATATTGATGTTTCATTGTATTTGTTAAGTGTATATTTGATTGTTGATTTAATAAATATATTCTTAAATTTATTGGCCGTCTTCCACATGATAACTGTATGTTGAAGAAGAAAGCGGTTGAATGGGGGCTTGATAAGTATAAAGCCGGATTTGTCTTCAACTTTAGTTAAATGTCCCCCCCCCCCTTGGAAATAATGTGTTGCGGTAAATGTTTGTCTTTAATGTTGTGGAAGAGTGAAAACCTTTACACTACTCACATATCCGCCACGTGAGAGAGAAACGTGGTGTCTGCTGGAGAATTATTAATAACATAAATTAAGATTCTCATCAATTGTAATTAGTTATGGACGACTAATTAAAAAATAAACAGTTATCGTTAGCGACACAGAATGTGCGTGTGTGTATGTGTATGCGTGAGAATAAATTTGTCTACTAATCGATCGATCTGTATATGTGGATGTGTGTGTGGATGTGTGTGTGTGTATGTGTGTGTGTGTGCATGTGTGTATGTGTGTATGTGCGTTTGTGTGTGTATGTGTGTGTATGTGTGTATGTATGTGTGTGTTTGTGTGTGTGTTTGTGTGTGTGTCTGTGTGTGTGTTTGTGTGTGTATGTGTGTGTTTGTGTGTGTGTGTTTGTGTGTGTGTTTGTGTGTTTGTGTGTGTGTGTGTTTTGTGTGTGTGTGTGTGTGTGTGTGTGTGTGAGCGTGGATATACAGACAGACAAACAAATGGAAGGAAGTAGAAGGAAAGAAGGAAATACGAAAGAAAGAAGTTTTGTTAATTCTGTATATGTCTTGCTTTGTTGAACACACCACATAATTACTACAATTGAATGATTGCAAATATTCCAGGTTTAACATCCACCTATCTTCCTCTTACTGATAATTCGGACGATGTATCAATTGCCTCGTATGGAAAACGCTGTTACCTTGCTAACCTTAAGAACTGGACAACATATTATGAAGCAAAACGAATGTGCAGGTAGGGCAAAATATATTCCGTATAACTGTAAATCATCAGGAATGATAATTATAATTGTCAGTTTATTATTATTATTTCATTCTGAGAAAGTTCATGGTGGGTCAGTGTATTTTTATATGGACTCATTAAAATTATTTAGTAAATCAAACACGTTCTTGTTCTATCATATAAACTCTATTTGGTAGATTGGCTGGCATGGACGTCTTAAGTCTTCACTCAGGGGATGAGCAGACGTTTGTTCTAAATCTGACGAAGAAAGCTGTTGGGAAATTTCGCAGTGTGTGGCTCGCTCTTCGGCGAAGTTTAAGAGGTGACGAGCATGGCTTCTTTTCCATTTCAAACTGAAACAATCTAACAAAATCGCTTTGAAAATCACTTTGAAAAATAAGTAGTTTATCGTTTACAATTTTGTGGCATTTTTCTCATAAACTCATTGTTTATCGCTTACAATTTTGTGGAATTTTTGTAGAAACACATTGTAAAGTAATTTAAATATAATAGTTTCTACTTTTCAACTACTTTCTGGGGTTTTTGTTCAGTCTCCTGAAAATGTTAGTTTCACTTAATCACTTAGTTGGTCTTTTTATTTATTTCTTGTACATGTCATGTAAGATTGTTTGCCTCTGAAGAGAATTGTAAAACTACTATTATTTAATTAGGAAGCAGAATATAATATCAGCAGCAACAATACAGCTTTGAATTCTGGTACGATATTAAGAAAACGTATACATCTGTGACACCAACGCCACTTAGTTAATGAACATTTTTATTAATAATTAATTAACTATCCGAAACTAATTGCAAGTGAGGAGAATTTAAATTGTTTTTTTTAATGATCCTTCAGCAGAAATCACGCATCTCTCTCACTTGTCGGACATAAGGACGCGGTAAAATGGTGCAGTAAGCGTTTTCTCTCTTTTACAACTAAAAGCAATAAAAAATTTAAAAAAAACATATGTGGTTAGACAATGTTTCTATCAGTGGAAAACATTTTACTGAAGAAGAGGGCAAATCCGTTCTTAATCTGTATTTAGCTAACCCCCATCCACCCACTTTCTTCTCCAACATACGATTATCAATGTGTGTAAGGAGGCCAATGCATTCAACAATAAATTTATTAAATCAACAATCAAATATGCATATGACAAGTGCAATGAAATAAATTACTTGACTTCGATATTTGCATGAAACAATGTACGATAATTTTATGTTTACACAGTCCTTATCCAGAAAATACAATTCTTCAGTATGTCAATACAAATCACAGGCTAGTCTTATCAGAGGACAGAAATGGAGTTATTAGAGATAAACAATAATAGTTTTATTGCAACCTTGTTTAACTGTTGTCACAATAGTCCTTCCGGGGATTTTGCAACAAGGACATACGTTACTGTCAGCAGATGTTACAGCTCCATATGCTACACTCACACTTTGAAAAACACTGTTCCACTACTAAGAGTTAGCATGGGCACTTCCTTCCGCCATGTCAACTCCTTCAAGCAGATCAATAAATACAGTGATATCCAACATGTTCTCTACACTAGAAATTGTTCAGAAGTCAGTATATCTTGCCACTACACATCCGTTCTTACACTTACATGCCGTTCCTGCCTTTATCTCAGTACAACTAGTAAACCAGGAGGTTCAAATAAAACATTGAAAAGTATATTTGTCTCTGCAAAATAAAAACAGAGAACAAACATTAAAACTTCCAGTTTATCGCTTTATAACTCCATTCTTTCTTACATTCCAGTCTCATCTAACAGTTTTCTGCAACAGTATTTATTAGCCCGTTACGTGCACATATAATAAATACAGCATTTCAAAACAATGTCATGTTTTAGCAAACTACATGTGAACAGCCTAGTTCAAACACTTTAGAAATAAAATTCAACTCACATAGTATATCTGTACATTAAACGTGAGTACATCATATAAAGGCGAACATTCATAAATAGAATGTTGATCTTTAAATAGTTACTTGTTTCATGTTATCGTGATATATTCACCAGTAATTTTTCAAATTTACTCCCAATAGAGCTGATGTTAATAGGATGATTAACATCTTAAAATGAGGAGGGTATGAGACAGAGTAAATTTGCCTCTCTCTCTATTTTAATGAAGTTGTTATATAAATTGCCAACTTGTCAGAGTAACCCGGCCTTGGGTACTCCTTATGGTGCTTATGGTACTAGTTTTGAAGTGTCTGAATTGATGTAAACATCTCAGTAAAGTGTGTATCATTGTTTCCACATATGTGGCAAGAAATATGTGTTGACACCAGACATTGTGACATAGTGATATTGTTGCAGAAGCAAGTGACTGTCAAAGCAGTTCTTAATCCAGATCAAATAAAGGCAAATAAAGGCAAATATATTCTTTATTGCTGACGTAATGCGAAATGAGTGAGTAGTTTTCTATTATCTAATGATCATGATTTAAGAGAATGAGTCAAACCAATGGGCTGATATTAAGGTATTCACATGCTATATAAAATTCTTCTCTCCAATTTGAATTTGAAATGGAAGGAGAAATTCTGGCTTAAAAGGCATTTGTTAGCTTGATGGTGAGTTAAAACTGACTGATTGATAGAGGATGGACTTATGAATATTTCTTTCATTTTCACTATTGATATGTGTTACATGCCAGTATTTATTTAGAGACCCTGCTCCAGAATTAAGATTTAGATTAATTAAATTCCAGGATTAGATTAATTAAATCTCCTCATTTATTCTGAAACAGACTGGCTGCCCAGATCTATCCTTCAGTCTGACTAAATTTAATCTCGAAGTAAGACACAAAATTTAAAGACAGATAAACCTGTGTGACAATTGCACGGACTGGGACACATTAATCAATTACGACTAATCATACTTGCAAACATCACACTCTTTAATGCTCGCCCCCACCCAGCCCTAATTTGGTCTTTCTCGCAAATGATTTAGTCGACTACGTAATTGATTAACAAATATAAGATTTAATAAAAGATTTACAAATAACAAAAATTGAATCAAATGTTCGGTCTAACAAGACTACGTATTATCAGCTCTGCGAATAGTTTCAATGTCAATTACTGATTAGTGATTCCAGTTTATTGTCATTACTCAACTTGCAACTTCCCACTGCTATGACGACACTCTATCATCAGCTATGGCAACACTCGCACCCAACTATCAGGAGTTGTGGCTTCAGCGACGATCCATAACATCAGTGCCCGATCCTCACATCAAGTTCAGCAGAACTTAAACGGACCAGTCCCAGACTCCTCTAGAGATCTCAGGACGCAGAGATTATGAAAATCTCAACACAACGATACAACCTCGAACCCGCTCTGAAAATACAATAACTCTTATGAGCGACAGTTCCTACTGATTCGCAATCTACACAAGTGGCTTTTGATAATAGCGTAGCTTGTCTTACAAATGACCGCTCTGTATCTTCACATTCAATAGTTTGAATATAATAATGAAAATACGATCAGCATCACGCTCATGCGTGTTACAATTAAAATGCAGCAATACACACGCGTGAGAATTTAAATCGTTCCAAAGAAAACATTTAGATTTTACAATGAAAATGAATATGAAATAAAAGCACGCAATTACGCGTTACAAGTATAAACGCAGTTATACACATTGTTTACATCGAAAGGATCTTTACATAAAAGAATCTTATGAACGTGCACAAACGTTCTTTAGTTACAATTCTGTCAATCTAGCATTATAAACCATTGTCTCACAATTCGACAATTAACGTAAAGAATGTAACGTTTCTAGCTTAACCGTACCGTTATCAAGCCACGTGTCTAGAGAAAGTTGCAGTAAAAATATAATTTCTACATTAACAAATACACACACTCACACAATGATAACTTAAATAAAATGTAAGTAGTAATTTAAGAAATCGATGTGTTTACCTTGCTCAATACACGCTGGTTATCGGCACAACGGGTTTGGCTTATCGACTGATTGGTTGATTGACCTGCGGAATAATCGACGCCGCTGAATAACGTTCATGCGGTTTTCCTCGCAGCAATGCCGATTAACTTCCATACCTGGTTTATAAAGGCTTGTGGATTCGGAAAGAGAACCGTCATGTATGCACGTAGTGCTTGGGTGGTCCAGCTGTGCGTGTAGTGGCCGTAGAAAGGGTCAGCCACGCCGCGCTGACACGGTCATAAACCACGGACCCTAAAAGTGCCAGCTATCGGAGACTGGCGAGTCGGAAGAAGTTACGTATAATTTGCCCTGACCCTATTACAATATGTTATACCTGTTTAGATATTTATTATGTAAGTTGACTTTTATTTCTAAGCTAACACTTGGTATTGTTTGATATGATATATTTATTTTGCCAAGAGCATGTATCAGACTAATGAATAATGTTGCAGGAAATTGCATGTTGAGGATATAGTGTAAGATAGAGTGGAGTTATATTGTGATAAATGGGAAACTTAGGTTTCCTCCATAATGATATGTTGCAGTGGACATGTGGCCTTTTGACTTTCTAGTTTTGACTTTCAGTTTCACCTTTGAGTCTTGAGTGTTCAGTTTCGAGCTTCAAGTTTCAAGTTTACATTTACCATCAATGTGTTCACAGGTTATAGGTTAGTGGTCCCCAATATTTTTATCACCGTGGACCAGTCAACATTTGATAATTTTACCACTGCCTGCTGAGGTGGGGGACGTTGATTGTTTATAGTTTAGATTGTTTTGATTTAATAATTTTAATTTAATTGTATTTAAACGTGCCAAAAGTAAAATACAGTTACACCAAAAAATGAATATACAGTGATTTAACATTTTAACTCACTAGAACGCTAAATCAATGAGAACCCTGAGCTTGTTTCTTTGCAACGAGACCGTTCCATCTGGGGGTAATAGGAGATAATGACACCCGAAGTGTGTTGCTTATGTCCAGTTTATTCCATTGTTTTGTTTTGGTTGCAGTCACTGCAGAAAACCCCACTTCACACAGATAGGATGTCGGAAATGGCAATAGGGATTTAAGTGCTGTGGTGGCAATCTCAGGGTATTCCGCCATGACTTTAATTCAGAACATGAAAAGTCGCACAAACCCGAGAGAAATACACCACAGTAAATAAAAGTGGGCGGCCCGGTACCATTTGATCCACGGACCGGTACTGGTCCGCGGCCCTGGGGTTGGGGACCACTGGATTAAATGACCAGGAAAACTCAGGAACATCTGTTTTGGTGTGCGTGAATATAATGGAGTATGCTACACACTTTTGATGTATCAAGGCAAAGGATGCTAAGTACACCTGTACAGGGAATTTACAAGAATCATTGTGATCATGTTCTGCTTGAAGGAATGGAGACCGTGAACAGAATGCTCAAGAAGTTTGAGAGGAAAGTGTGTATCATTGTTTCCACATGTGTGGCAAGAAATATGTGTTGACACCAGACATTGTGACATAGTGACATTGTTGCAGAAGCAAGTGACTGTCAAAGCAGTTCTTAATCCAGATCAAATAAACTTACCTCTTATAGCTCCATTTATTTTCTCTGATTGGACTAACCTGCGATTTTTATTGACTATATTGTTAAATTGTAATTATATTTTTCTTATATATATATGGAGAGAGAGAGAGAGGGAGAGTATGTGATAATATATTAAACAAATTATGTAACTCTAAGAACATTTTTATATTATTAACTGTTTCTTCCTACACACGGGTTTTCCCAGTCTTACGCCTCCATTGAGAGACATCCGTTAGGAATTAGGCTTAGAGGCTGATGAAATACCTTGTTTACTCCTTCAGAGAAATAGGCTTAGAGACTGATGATATACCTTGTTTCTCCTTCAGAGAAATAGGCTGAGACCAGAGGTGAAGGTCACATCAGAAATCGGATACTAACTATCCGTGTACGGTCACTTGTTTTCCGATAAGGTGACGTAGCGCTAAGTTGTGAGTTGACCTCTACTTTCATTCATATAGACCCATGAATGAGCGGGTCACGTTAGACGCATACTTGCATCACGCCCGACTTACATGGATAAAATTACAGCGTCCATTCATTACTAGGACCGGAGCTATCAGAACACAACATAGTGGTAATGTCTTGATTTCTCTGTATTGAGTTGAATTAATTCTATATATTTTGTATTGTGAATGTATGTAGAATTTTCTTGTGCATTTTATTGCAGGTTGATAATATATTTTCTGTAAAGCTAAGTGGCACAGCGATATTACATTTGTAGTAGTGGTGAGAACACCACGTATATGTAATTGAACTACCGTTAATTAATTGTTATCACGGGAGAGTCAAAACTTGCCACGTATTCATTTGCTAAATTGTATTAGTAGCAACTTTGGATTAATGAAGAAATATATTATAAAGATTTTAGATATTTGGATTTTCACATAATGTAAATTGTGAGTTAGTGGAAATTGTAAAGAATGATTAATGCTGCTGTTATAAGGCCCATATAAATCATTATTATCACACGAGGCCGAAACATGATTAACTATGTATTGCAGCCGGTCTTGAGTCTTGAGTCCTGAGTTCCTGAGTTCAACTCATAACTCAGACTTCAACTTTTAGCTGTTCCTTGGTGGAAGTCCAACCTTGCGTGGAGTCCAGGACAGCAGCGTCTACAACTCTACATGAACTGTATCCGTACTACCGTCCGTCGAACGACGAAAGATGCCAAGGGTCACGGAGATCAGCGTGCGTCAGTGAACGACAACACATGTTACATATCAGATAAGTCTGACCAAACGAACTTTCGAGAATAATTTTCAATGGTGTGAATAATATTGACATTTCGGGTCGAGCGTTACATTCTGTTCGCGAAAACCAATTGTTCATTTTTTGTTTCAAATTTAATTTTATTGTTATTAAATTTTATTGTTAAATTTCTTAACTGTTATCTCTCTATTATTACATAAGTATATGTAACGACCGTGGGATACTACTTGGGGGCGAGCCGTAAATAAAGGAATAAAGAACCCTGTTTATTTATCTATAAATAAAGGGGGAGATAACATAATAGCAGAGAAGTCAACTAATTTATCCGAATAGGTGTCTGGAACAATCTAACTGAGATTGTGGCATTGGAAGGGGAGATAAATTAGGCAAGTCCAGCCGTCGCTAAGGTTAGGAGTTATCCTATAAATTGATATTGATAATTAGTGTCTAAATTAGGACGGGGTCGTTAAATGAAAACTGGACATGTGACACACTGTATAACATAAAATTATCTGGACATGAGTTCATGGAACATTGATGTTAAGAAATCTATTTCATTATATTTGTCAAATGTACATATGATTGTTCATTTAATAAATTTATGTTAAATTTGTTGACCTTATGCATATT